>WCAA01000135.1:0-31602 GCA_010623925.1 Antarctomyces pellizariae | reverse complement strand
GGTGAGTTAATATGGCACAAAAAGCTGTTATTCCCAATCAGCAAAAGCCATTTCTTGCTCGAGAAGTGACAGAATTATCACTCGTCCCAAACGGATAGGATGTAGTTGTATCCTCTCTTTGTTGGAGGGGCAATAAATTTGGGTGTTCCTTTCAGCAAAGCAACGTCTTCCAGTTCTAGTTGTATTTCTTCTGCTGATCGTCCAGCTTGCATCGAATGTCCCTGTCGAGCCATTGTTTTAAAGTGTAAAGAAGTGCAAATGAAAACAATAATCAGTTCTGGAGGGACAGCGGCAGCGCTGAAGGACAGATAAGGGAAAAGGAGTTTCGAGGTGGAATGAGAGGACAGACGCAGGCATGACGGGCAAGACGGAATCCAACAACAAAATATCAGCCACGGTAGTAACGTCCTTATTTGTGTCAAAGAGGCCCGCCCGGGGAGGAATCAGGAGGATACTTCGAAGCAGTAAACTGTATTCAAAAAATCGTAAATTGTTGGTTTACTGGCTGCACCAAGTCGCCCACACCTATTGAGGCAATCGTCCGTCCAACTCGAACTCTCTGGCCGCGACCTGTCGCCGCTTTCCAAACTCTGGAAAAATGAACTTCGAAAACCGTAAACCGGCACTGAGGAACTTCGAAAAAGCAAAAGAACCATAGATTCCATACCACTAAACCACCGTTGCTTATTGATGCATCAGGCGCTTTCTTTTATTAAATCTACTCTACTCCACCTAGTGGACGTGGGCGTGGATGGATCGTGGCTGATAGACGATAGAAGGTGGATGTGGGTGGTACATGGTGTTTCGTAATCCCCAAGTCCCATCTAGCTTCTCGTAAATGAAGAGACCGTGGTCTGGCCTGCTCCCTTTTTCCAACACTCAAACCGTTTTCTGTTAACCATCATAAGCCACAATTCGTAGCTTTTCTCCATTTATCACAATCCATATCCCAAATACCTCTCGTGCTATTTTTCGTCCTGAGCTATCACTTCCGGCCCATTTGGCCACCTTTTCGATATACTCCCAACCCTTCTTATATCCAGAACACCGGTTCTATGTCGCGGCCAAAAGAGGTTCTATCCAATGAGTGCTTAGAGAGTGTCCTGATCCCGGTTGAAAAGAACCAAGATACCTTCCTCTCCCAGCAACAAATGAATCCTATGACATAGCGCGTCAAACATGGACTCAGTAAGTTATGCCTCCATTTACGTGTGTAAACTTTTCCTAATCGTGGCAGGTTTGAAAGACGAGGTAACGGAGGTGCACAACTGTTACCAATGCGTCAAAACCGTGAAGTCTTATCTCGTATGCTGGCCATTGAGGGTCATAGACTACACGGCAACCTTCATCCTTCAATTGCCACAGTGCAGGCAAAGGCAATAAATGTAATCATAACACAAAAAAGAGACAATGAGATTGAAGTTCCGAAGGACACAATGCAAAACCTTAATGAATATATCCAAAGCGAATTGGCAGAAGAGTATGGTCTTGTAGGGAGACACCGGGAGAAGTACGTCTGTGACGAGCAGGATCTCTTCGACATTGCTTCCTTCCTCTGGCAAATGGCCACAACTACAAAGCAAAAGACACTCGACTCAAACTATGTTTGTTCTTTCTGCTTCTATACTACACTGCAGCTCGTCCAGGCGCAATCGTCGAATCATCTTTGTGGAAAACCCACTATTTTGACAATCAGAAACACAACCTAATCAGCCATGGACCTATGTTGCTGTCCTTTGTCACATAACTTTTTTTTAGAAAGAGAGCAGGTTATATTTGCCCTTTCAATCCATGTTGCTTAAGGCGTGGAGCTGCGAACTTTCTGGCCAGTACGCCTTGAGTGGTCAAAATCGTGGACAGATGCTTACGCTTTTGCAGAAAACAAGACACCGTTAGAAGCAGGCCTAATACTAGAACACAACCGATCCTCAGTGCTGCGAAATAACTACCACACAAGAATCTTTGCTGCCTTACAAATGGGCAACATTGAAGGCGGTAATGGTGGATGCACCGACGGCATTGTTCAGAATTTACGGTCTATGCGACTCCCAGATTTTGCATTTGAGCCTCCTGATTTCCACGAAGATTAGAATGTTAACGCCTGTTTTACATCTAATGAAAGATTTAACATGCTCAGAAAGTTAAAGTCCCCAGCAGAGGCCGAAGCTCGGAGAAAAGCTTTACAAAGGAGCAAGGCCTTACTGTTAAGATTAAAGCAACAAAACAGTATATGTTGTATTACTTTGTTATGTTTTATGTATGTTATTATATCTAACTTATTAAGAGCGCAGAGCAGATAGAGAAGGAGCCCAATACTGGTGAGGTAAGTGGCGTAAATGGCTTCGGATTTCTCCAATACATCACGAGTGACATCTCTCGACACTGATTCCTGACACTTACCACTGCAGGTGGAACCACATCAATTGGAGGGAACCAAAACGCCCAAGATAGCACAGCGGCTGAAAATAGTGTCTCACCTTCTCTGCAACCTATCTGACACCAACCCGTCCAAAAATGGAGCTAGGATGGAGGAGCTGATATCACTACTTTCAAATGTGGACGCTAAACCTTCACTTCAGCCACCCAACACAAATCTGTCCGAAAATCACCTGGATGTAGAGCCCTCACCACAATTAAACGGCCGTCATCGCCGGCTCGAGCCAACAGCGTATCGCATTCTAGAGTGTTCTCTGAAAAATAAGAAATTTCTGACCAGGAAAGCATTGGGGGCTCATGTGAAACTAAATCATTTAGATGGTGGTTCAGGACGGGAGCAGTATACATGTGACCATTGTTTATGTTGAATTATGGAAGCAGCGCGAATGCGGTATGCGACATATGGCTGCTGTCACTCTTTTGTCCGTTTGCTGCCTGTGCGTCTGCGCTGTGCTGTTGTAAACAGAATTAGCCGGAAACTGTCGTTTGAACTCTTTGTTCATTTAGTTCATATACTCAGACCTTCGTAGTTAGACTTTGAAAATAACTCTATCAGATATCAACCACTCGCATATTTCAACAGTTTATCAAATAGCCACTCGGTCTATCATCTTAGTGATCATATCATGGAAAACCACCCACCTAAGCATAGCTGGAACCAAGATATGGTATACATATCAGCAAATGTGGAACTACCCGGGAAACATCCCATGGCTAGTATTCACAAGTAAACAACAGCAATTCAATAAGCGAACGGAAAACAAAATATGCAGGACCAATGTAGAGTCGTTCTTTATAAATGCGCCCACAGTGAACTCTGGGGCTGGTTTGGTTGAGACTTTGGAGAATGAAAAGGTTAGATGGGAAGAATTTCATGATAAGTATACTAACAATCGAAACCGAAGTCTGAGTGGAAGATCACAAAAGATAATTGGTGGCATAAAGTACATGTAGAACAATAATTTTGATAACAGGCAAGCTTAAGATAGAGAGGTTAAAATAGAGAGTTTACATTTGCTTCTATGTTCTATAAAAAGCTTGCCATGCCTCCGGGGCCATATGTGAGTTTGTACGATACTTCATTGTTCTGTAAGGCCAAGAATTTCCGTATTAGGCCTGAAGTGTGTGTGGACACTGCGGCGAGATCGTTGAAAAGGATCTCTGTCACCTAAGTAATAGTTATAACTTTCCAAATCATGGCCACTTATCGCTTCCAACCAAAAGCTGGTTGATTTTGCAATGCTCAAGTATGGTTTTACCAACATCCTCACATAACGGACTTTCTCAGCTATTACTTGACAGTCTATTGAACAGCTCATCCTGAATTGCTGGATTGAAGAAAACAAGAAGGTGAACATGCAGGACCTAGAAGACGTGACTTTGGCCATCTGGGTTTTCTTAGTGTCGACTCAACCTGTCCACGCCCAGCTTCTCAAGGCTAAACTCCTGCTACAAAAAAGTGAATTGCACGTTGCTGTGGCTATCTTATTGAATACTGGGTTAGCAAATGATGCCATCACGACATACATTTCGAATGGATATTACTTTGAGGCAATCCTATTGATAAATTGAAGCTGGAAGCTGGCGAAGTGCAATACAAGACTCCGAAAGGTCTGCGCAATGGTCTGGCCTATAAACAGTGAGTTGCGCTTTCCATCAATACTGTCTACCCGCTTACTCTTTCTAATAAGCAATAGTTCGTCCCCAAATCCAGCTTTCGGTGTGAGAACCAGAGAAATGGCATTTGTTTTACATTCAACAGAAACAAAGTCTACAGACCGGATACAGAGTAAAAGAGGGGGCATATCGAACTTCGGTCTCAATGCAGACCTTAGTAGGCTGCATTTCAATAGTGAACTCACTCCAATCCACCGCGATGATTGGAGCAACACCTCAGTGCCCAAAGCTGTGCTCAACAACGATCATCAAAGTGCACATAGTTAGCAGCATCGGCAGCATCCTGAGGCAGTTGATGCGAAAATTCACAGTCTATGCGAACTTATTTCCATAAAGCCCGAGGCTAAGGAATGGACATGCCAACGTGCTCATCATCTTGATGCAATTCAGAAAGTGGAGAAAGACCTGAAGAATATGGACAAATCGCTGAAATTTGCACAGAAGTTGCATCTCCTCACCACCCTATTCAGTAATGAAAACGAACTTACACCTGTTGAACCGAAAACTTCTCATCTATGGACAGGTCAAGGTCGGCATCTAGAAGCAATTCCCGGATTTGAGGAAGTGCTACAGCCCTTTTGAAATCTTGGAGTTTAACAAGCCATCAACGAATATGAGAAGCTTGCGTCTTAACACTAACCTTAATCTGACAACTCGAGGACTTATCCAATTCAACCCAAAAAGGGTGGGTAGGCCAACGAAAGATATTAGAAGGATTAATTATGGAAACCGCAGCCCCTGGACACAGTTACCGAGTTAGCTTGAGAGTCAGATAGGGTAAGATCTAACATAGCACAATCTGGTAGTGAGGCGCAAGTCCTGTCAGCCTCCTTGTCTAATCAAATGCTTGGTTATGAGCCTGCATGAAATAAATATCTGCCGCGGAAATAAAAACTCCAATAAACGGTAAACGGGAAGGAGCCACGGGTTATACACACTGAAGCAGAGATAATCGCCAGGGAGGCCAGGTACGTAGAAGAAACCATGGTCAACAACTCCGGCGCCACCAGTTCATAGAATTAGAATAACACCATAGGATGACGTCTTACGGAAGGAGATCAATAAGGGCCAAAGGATGAGTCCGCCAGTTACGCTGTCGGCAGAGAGACTTTGTAGAGTGAAAACATTCGGATTCTTTCTTGCGGCCACACCAATCACTGGCGCTGGAGGTACTAATGGCTCT
This sequence comes from Antarctomyces pellizariae, assembly GCA_010623925.1. Taxonomy (NCBI): domain Eukaryota; kingdom Fungi; phylum Ascomycota; class Leotiomycetes; order Thelebolales; family Thelebolaceae; genus Antarctomyces; species Antarctomyces pellizariae. The sequence continues at coordinate 26,306 of WCAA01000135.1, read as the reverse complement.
TGGATCTTGGTAACACGCCTAGATCACGGCTAGCCCTCCCCCGCATTATGAGATCCTCAAAAGCGCGTTGAACAGTGATGATCTGAGTATTTCAGGTGTTGGTGAGAAACGCCTTAGAATACGTCTTCTTATCTCCAGCCTCCCTTTCAAAATGTCCCAGGCGAGCTAGCTTGTCGTGTTTAAGATCATGTTAACCAAAACTTGGCAGATCAGTCTTCGGCTACCGTTTAAACGAGGAGTTCTCGAAAGCCGCGCTTAGAACAGACGTTGAACATAGCCCCCAAAGAAGACAGTATCTCCAAAGATGTTTCATATCCCAGATAGCGAGTGCGAAGCATGGAGAAAGATAGGCGGGAGCATGGAGAGCAAGACTGGTTGGGCTGTAGCTAACGTGATTTCCGTGATGATTTGGCAGCGTGATTCAATGGTGTTTCTGGTGTTTGTGGCGCAAACTTAGAATTGGCAGTGAGTGCTCCATAGAAAGCGGAACCGTAGTTTTACTCGTCGTAGACATTTTACCGAAGAGTGCCGGGTTGCACTTCAATTGGCGCAAAGCAAGTCTCTAGGAACCAATTGTGGTGCCTTCGAAATGAACCATGTTCGAATGGACACATACTCCTATGCAGAGAATACACCTATGCCAGTCGCGAGACTGAGTCGACTTTAAAGCCACTTGCCAACGACCGTGGTTGTGACATATGTTCTGGACATTCCCTCAACAAGTCAGCTTGTGCAGTCACGTCCAAGATCTCCTCAGGGGGGTCCGTCTCAAAAACCGCGTGTAAGTCTCCGTGAGGATTAAATCCAGAGAAGGTCCAGGGGAAAAGCTTGCTGCGTTTTGACGGGCCATGAGGATGGCCGTTGGGTTCCCGCCAAAGTTGATGCCGCTCGTAGAATCCAATGATTAGAAGAATGGGGGCGTTGAGAACGCGAATCATCGCGACATTCACACTGTGAAACCATCGCGGGGAGAGAATGAGTTTCAAAGGGAGGAGAACCAGGAGAGCGAAAACGTTGAAAGGGGGGCGATAGGCGAATATGGCATCGCTTTTGACACCCTCGAAGGTGAGAACTGCGCGTCGAAATTGAATTTCGGCAGTCGCATTGGCAACGATCTCAGAGAATGTGTTCGTGAGCATCGAAACGAGAATTGTCAGAAAGAGCGTGTTGCCCAAAAAAGCGAACGCGATCATGAGTGATGGTCCGAGAACAACGTGGAAGTCCACGGATCGCTCAATTCCGGTCCCGTCGAGCCCGAACCAAATCCAAAGCATCCATTTGGAGATAGTGGCCGAGTCAGGCGTGCTAGGGTTGCGATCCTGGTCTGTATTGAAGTCGAGAAGCCACTTCATTGAGAGAAAAAAGCCCGCAAAACACCAGATTGCCAGTAGTGTCAGAGCAGTAAAATCCCTCATCATGGCTCGGAGCGAGATGAACAGGAGATTATCCGGCAGCAAGTTGAATGCAAGACGGGGAAGGAGGGCTGGCGCCGCCATTGCCAGTATATTGAGCGCGTCTTCCCCTAGATGGAGCTGGCCGCTCGCCCATGCGTAAGTCCGTATCGTAAAATAGGTAACGTAGATTAAGAAGAACGTAATATCCAAGAACGACCAGAGATTCTGCGTATGAACCTTCCACCCGTGCTCTATGATCGCGGCAAACTCCTCGAGAATCCAACCGGTAGAATAGGCGCAGAAGACGACCTCATAGGTGGTGATTTTAAGCCCGTCGCGGCGGATCATGGTGAGTACGTAGAGGGCCAAAAGCACGGCAAACTGGCAGACCTCGATTACTCCTCGGAGCTTTGGGACAATTAATCGATAGTGATTCAGCAGAGGTGCTTTACGAGGATCGTAAAGAGAGATTGGGTTATGTTTGTAATGGTCCGGTAAGATGTCGACGAACGACAGCGGTGTGTAGATGACCTGTCCCCGATAGACGGCATCCACGACCTTCATGCAAGCGGAAGAGGAGAGCAAGGTTTTGCTTTCGGAAATGATGGCCACCTCTAAAGCCGGGACCTTTCTTTCGTAGCCCCCTCGCTGCTGCACTGGCCACTGCAAGGCGTTAGGTTTTTTCTGCAGCACTTCGTCGGGAGCGTTTTGAAAAGGTTCAAAACCTGCCACGAGAATGTTGGCTAGCAGCAACAGACCCGCATGGCCTGGGTTATCGTCGTCAAAACGTCGAAGCACGCGGCTAGCTACTAGAAGTTTCCGGAGTCAGCACGAAAAGGCATACGAAACAGAGTCTCCGAGATTTTGCATACCGAGCTCGCAAAGGGTCGCGCGAGTGATGTTGACCGTCTGGAGGTGCTCTTGATATGATTGCTCGCGCAGGAATTGCATTCGGTTAACAAGGAGACAATACACTTGAGCCCGATGTCAGTTTCGTTTTTGCTAAATAACAATGAAGGCAGAGTCGCGCAGAGACGCGTGTATCTCAATCCATACAACTAGAAGATATCAAGATCCGAGAATAGGGTGTGTACCTACCAACAGATACGTCCTTCGGGTCGTACAGTCGATCGACAAGCGTCCTCACGACGAGTGTATTCATCCGCGGCTCTTTGAGCTGCTCCAGAGTATAGGGATCATCTGTTCAACACTTTAGACCTTCGCTCACTTGCCGCAGAAGACTTTGTACGGCGAGAGATACTGACCAATGCTAGCGATTATAAGTTTGCGAATCCTACAAGCAATCAGCCCTAATTCATCCACGACATGTCACGTGATTTCCGCCAGAGAGCGCACCTATGGATCGTTATATACACTGGCAGATCAGCATGGGGATCTGGAGTGAAATGCTCGCACGCTTTCTGCCCATCTCTCGGCAGACACGGGTGCTCATCCGTGCCGTTCTCTAAGAGAGTGACACGCTCGTCGTACGCGGCATCCATGCGCAGGGAGACCGATTTGTGGATGTTGAGTTACAATCGAACACGAAGTTGTGAGATGCGCTGGAGCTGGAGAATCAGCGTTTCTGAGGAGGCCGTAAAAACAATGCTTCCTCTGCCGACGAACATTTGCGTTCTTGACGAACAGGAATATTGTTGGACCTGGCCTGCAACAGGCGTGTGGGAGCTTAATCCGCTGCATGCTATCACTGGCCTTGCTGGCGTCGTGAAACGAGCCGCAAATAGACACCTCAACAGGGGTAGTGGGGCTGATGCTGCCGTGCACTGCTGAATCTCCGAATGTAATCCACTGTAGATCACGTGTCACCCCCTCCAAAACAGCACCCCCTTCAGAGCAGCGGCACATGGGACACCTACCAGAACCAGATTGGGCTCTTCAGGACGATTGGTATTTGCTCGAGTTTTCGCAGTGCCTGACCCAGAAATCCTTGCTGCGTAGTGCACTGGGAAATTGTGTGTGGCATTCACAAAACGGAAGTAACAAGCTCACCTGCTTTCACTAAGGAATGCTTGGAGTCATTCACTAACCCTTCACCAAAGTCGAGGCAGTTCATCGCACTTCAACGCACTTCTTACGAGGTGAGCTTTTACTCTGGGGTCCTACTTTAGTCGCTTGTTGCTGGGTTAACTGCGACCGACTTGAAATTAGCGCAATAGAAATGCCTCATCGTTGCGCGATATAACGTTTCCCTGCGGATCGGATCAGGAACTGGCTGCGCCAATGAGAGCCATTTATCAAAGTTATCAGGGGCAACTCTCACTTCGAAGAGTGAGCTGTGCCTGTTTCAGCCGGTTTCTAAAGTCGTCGGTTGGGTAGACATTTTCTAGGGGCCAAGGCTTAGTCATGACATTCTCTATGCACGGTACAGGAACACGGGACACGAGTAAGGCACAGGGACACGAGGCATGAGTAGGGTATAGAGGCCCATGATGCACGAGCATAGAACAGAACAAAGGAGCAAACACACTTGGACTCCGACGACATAACAGAGAATTCAGAGTTGTCCAGATTTTAGCATTTTTGGCTAGCAATAGTTTGAATGTAGCCCACCATCCAATAAAAAACCCTTAGGCCAATAATTTTTGAATACCTTATCAAGGTGTTCTCGACACAGCGCCTACTAAATAGTCCTCTTCAGTAGATATAGAAATAGCGTCATTTCTCACCGCATCCCCTCCCTCCATGAGGCTCTCATCTCTGTTTACAATTCTTGTGTGGTTATCACAGATGATATCTGAATCGTCGTGCCGATCACTTTCACTCCCTTCATTACTGCGGCCAGTGGGGGCAGATATCCTCAGCTCGCTTAGTAAGCTCTAGCAGCAGTTGTCTGACGGATAAAAGGCAGCCGGAGGTGGGAGACGGTGAGCACTTTCCAACGTCTACGACTGCGATACTTGAATTCGGTGCCAAACATACCCAGTAATCAAGAACTTCCTTTTCGCCTCGCATATGCTTTTTGTCGGATTTCCTACTCGACGAGCAGAGTTGTCACGATCATACCTTTCAAGAGGATGAGCAGCAAAGGCACACAAATCTACTTCAATAGTGTATGGCGCATTTGTCTGGCAAAATACGAATGGTTATCTGCGAAATTCGAACTCCAGAACCCCTTGTTCAAGAACTCAAGACCTCTCGAGTAAAACAACATATTTCTTCAGATGACAGATACGTTTGTCTGTACTGCGTCTTGCTTCACCATATAGAGAAGAGTGATGCTCAGCTTCACGATAATAGCCTAGTCCATCAGTTCCTTGGGCTGCATCTTTTTCACTGGAAGGCGACCCTTGCATGGCTCGGAATAAGCTGAGAAGAACTCCTCGTAACAAACTCCACAAGGTCAAGTACAGGTGGGTACTGTTTGTGTTATGTTTTCTGCGGCAAATTGTGGCGAAGATTTCGCATTAGCAACCGCTGGTGTTACTTTGGATGGACGACTTTGAGATCTTGTGAATTTGTTACTCAATTGCAACCTTCGCTGCGTAATGAGTATATAATGTGGAGCAAGGTGTCGCTTCGAGGTTTTCCAACAGGAACGCCCAAAGCCTCCCTCTTCTGCGTTAAAGTAAACAAAGGCTGAAAACAGAATCTTCAAACACTTTCTGACGTCAATCCTCCTCTTTTACAGTTCAAGATTCTGATCTTCCGCCCCTATTCCATACTTTCAACACAAAACATAACTAACAGCCACGAAGACTTACAAAAATCCTACTCTACACGCGGTTGCCCTCGGTGCCGCACGTTTGGTTCTGTACCATAGCAGCACCGTTGAATAGGCGTCTCAACAGCTCTATTGTTCAGCCCTCATCTTCGCTCCGGTAAACGCATCGCTGGAAGAACCTTCGACTAGCGAATTCCGCGGTCGATACAAGCTAAAGCAAAAGTGCAACCGCATTGAAACGCAGCGGCTCAAACGCTCGGCCGCCACTCTGACGCTCTAGACATAGTCGTTTTCCTCCGGACGGCAAGTCGGCCGTGTTCAGGCCGCTCGAAAGTGCACTTCGACTCTGGGACTGCCGGGATGGAGCCGGCACTACAGATTCTCAAGCCCATTCTGCCCCATCCACTCCATCCAAGCCAACTCCCCGTCACCAGCCCTCAAGACGCAATCACCTATCGTTGCCGTAAAAATGGATGGCGGCGCTGAAAGTGATGGAATGGAAATGTACCACCTTTGTGTTTTCTATAAACTGGTCGACCTTCGTCGTTGACTAACAACACATCACTCACTGGTGTTGTCGGTCCTTTCCTCTTGCCCTAATCATCCAGCACCTGCGACCGACGCCGCACCTATACTTAGTGCTATCCTAAGCATGGGAAATGAGCAGACAATTAGTGGCAGCAGAACGGTCAGGGCGTTCTTGACAACCTGTCTTGAAGTATATTCGCAGGGAGCTTAGATAACGAGTTTTGATTGTCTTACATAAAATGTGGACTCGGCGATATGGGTGTCTCTGATTTCTGTTATTCTTTGCTTATTCAAAAAATTTATACTTGTTCGCCTACAGGCGCTTCCCCTCCTTCCTCGCTTCTGAATCTTCCCACTCGGAGTCTTCGGGTAGCTCTCCGTCTAAAACACATACTTGGGCACCAAATGCGGGCTCAACGTCTCTCTCACCCACTGTCTCAGATCATCCTTCGACACGTTCTTGCCTCCCAGCGGACCACGGCCACTCTCATCCGTCGCCACATCTTCGTGGACAATTACAAAGGCAGCTACGCATTGGTCATATTTTTCGTCTGGGAGGCCGAGAACGCTGGCTTCCACGACAATGGGGTAGCCGAAGACCACGTTTTCGACTTCATGGGGGTGGATGTTCTCGCAGCCGTGTATGATCAGGTCCTTAATTCGACTGTACGTTGTCAGTGGCCAGCTTCTCAACCAAGAGACGATTCTGTCCTTACCCAGTGATCTTCAAATAACCATCAGCGCCCATCTCCGCCTCATCTCCGGTATACATCCACATCTCCTCCTTCCAATCCGGGCTCACCTCAACCTTTGTCACCTCATCAGTCCGCGACTTATCGCCCCAATAGCCGCCCATCAGGCTATATCCAGAAACTACAGGCTCGCCCTTCTCTCCGATCGGCAAGATGCGACGCGGTTCAATCTCCGAAACGACCTTGCAATTAACATGCGGCATCAGTTGCCCAACAGAATCAAGACGCCTGTCCATCGGATCGTCTGGCCTAGTCATCAAAGACACCAGACTCGTCTCTGTCATTCCATAACAATCGTTATACCGGTTAGATTGAGCTCTTCGTGCAACTTTGACATGAGACGTGATGGCACCGAGGTTTTCGAAACCTTCTCTCTTCAGCTTACCTTGCGAAAATAGCTCTAGTTCAGCTGCAAACATGGTTGCGACTCCGTATAACGCCGTGGCCTTCTCTTCCTGCACTACTTGGTGGGTGGCGAATGGGTTGAAGGCTTCGGCAGAAAAGACGATAGATGAGCCGTGCGTGGCTGTCGCCATACAACTGAGGGTGCAGCCGAAGCAGTGAAGAGGGTTGGCGGGTAGACAACAATATTACTTGGCGTAAGACTCATGCGGCCACCGATCGAGTTTCCATTGTTTAAAATTGCTCTATGACTCAAACAAGCCGCCTTCGGCATCGCCGTAGTATCAGAAGTAAATTGGATGTTTATCGTATCATGCACATCCAGCGGTGAAGATGGGGTAATAGCCCTATAATCAGAGGAGTTTCACGCTTGCGAGATCGAAGGTAGATTTGTGTTTCGAGACGTCGATTCTGGGCGAGGATTTGTCGACTACGAGGATTTGTTGGAGGGAGGGAACGGAGGCAGATTCTAGGGTTGCGCCGGATTCGAGGTTTGGGACAATGGATTTTAGCAAGTTTACGTTGTCGCGAGGTGGCTTATAGACGACATTTATTTCAGCTCCGATTATGAGGTGAGTGGCTGAAAGATGCGAGAGGGCGGAGATGACTCGATAGGGTTAAGAGCTGTGTTCGATAGGGTTAAGAGCTGTGTTTAGCGGAACCTGTTGGCTGTTAGCTGTCATTCTCGTCGGATGTTTTGCGGAAATAATATAGCGCCCAACTTGAAAAAGCATAAGTTGTCGCACCAAACTCCAAGTTGTTGCCCAAACGGACAGCCACTCTGTCTCCCTTCTTCACTCCCAGCTCCTGCAATATACTTCCAGCGGCATTGCTCTTCTGATCCAGCTGGGAGTATGTAAGGCGTCCTTAAGGGCGAGAGATGACAGCATCTCGGTCACCATATTGAGAGACAACAGAAACGAAGTGCTCAGGAATAGTCACCTCGAGGAGAAGAGGCTTAATAAGCTGTTAGTGTTAGGATATTCCGGTTTGGAAAAACTAACCTTATTGTTTGCGTATCAAAGCCAATGAGGTTTACTCGGGAAGAGTCGGTATCGACAAGTTTGCTTGTACGATGTCGAGGTCAGAATGTTTGCTTCCATTTATGGTAGTGAACATCGTGACGGATTTCCCCGCTTCCCGAGCACCTCAGAATATTGGTATATATATACCACTCCATACCTAGCGAATGTAGGCAGAAAAGAAACAAAAAAGGAGTATAACTTTAAAGTGCTTGGCATATGTACATCGATTGCCGAACCTCAGATTCCAACAGTTAGCCAGTAAGTAGGTAACGTAGTCCACAAGCGAGCTGGACAGCAAATTGGTGCGGAATGCCCCATACCTTTGATTACCCAACCACAAGACAATAAATCCATTACTACTATTCTCAATATTCTTGTCCAGATGATTCTATATCTATTTGGCACGTGCGTGAATTATGGCCAGACTTGCCGCATACTCCACAGCAATGCTGGCGACTGAAACCTGAACCTGCGCGACTATTATTCCGGCGCATTTCTTGCTGTACCTGCGCCTCAACATCTTTTTGATCCTGTAGGTCTTCTACATCTTGAATATTAAGTGATCCTCCAAGCCGCACGCGCATTTTCCTGGCCTTCCTGCGCTTGCTTACAATTGAATTTGCTTCTCGTAGTTCCTCAACCTCATCTTTAAGAAGGGCCATTTCATGCATAGTTCCATGCGCCCACTTTGAGAGATGGTCAATAACATTATAAATTGATGTAGGGGAGCTATTTTGATACTTAGCGATCCGCAATTTTATGTAGTCAGACTGGGACGTAGCCTTGGTTGGGTTGTTTGGCGTTCTTGGAGCCCAAGGTAGGGTCTCACGCGTAGACGAACATAACGATGTTGGAGTTTGTAAGTTAATGTCGAGCTGTGAAATCACTACTTCTGGGCTAAATGGAACAATTCCAGTGCCTCAGAAGCCTGCTCGAATATTCCTTTCAGTCATACTCGTTTTGAATGCTTCCACAAAAGCCGGAATGAAGTCCTCCTTAGTGATGTGCGAAATCCGAGCCCTGACCAAAAGTTTAATTTGCTTGCTGTAGGCCTTCTTTAATGGGGCAAAACATGCAACATCTAGCGGTTGGAGGATGTGGGACGAATGCGGGGGCATACAGAGTGTAATAATACTGTTTTTTTACAGTATTTCTCAAATGCGTCCGAATGGTGGCTTACATGGCCATCCAAAATTAGCAGTCAATAAACACCAGTTTTTTGGTGCCGAGTATATTGATCAAGGTGCTGAATCCAATCGGCAGTCAGTTCATTTGTCGTCCATCCATTATCGCTAACAACAATCTTCCAATCTTTCGGTATCTTAATGTCCTCATACCAAGATGAGAGATAATATTTCCCCTTGACAATGATATACGATGGGATCGCCCAGCCTTGCGAATTTACACCCTGAATCATTGTAGGCCATTCACGGTTCCCAGGCTGAGCCAGTTTAGGCTTTCCTTTCCGATCAGAGCTAGTTACAACCATCGTGGGTGTGATTTGGCCTATCATAAAGCCAGTCTCATCGAAATCGTAGATGTCTGTGTCGACAATGCCATACTTGTTGAATTGGGTGCGGAAGGTATCTGGTATGGTAATAATTGGAAAAATCATATTCTCTATCTAAGTGGGATACGGTTCTCCTGATATAGAGAACGCGAGACGAAGGCTCAAAGAGCCGCTGGTCGATGCATGGAAGGGCTCATGCATCGACCGAACATTCTCTAAAGTTCCCCCCCTGGGACGAGAATCTTCTAGGTCGGATAGTGTACATTCAACACTCCCCCACAATAGCCGACCATGAATGAACTCAATCATTCCAGTTCTCAAGGCCGAGCATCTTGATGAATACAGTATGCTTAGCAACTGTAAGCGGCTTTGTTAGGCCATCAGCTACCATTCTCTGGGTTTCAATGTACGAGAGGTAAACCCGCTTATCTTGTACTTGTTGGCGTATGTAATGGTACTGAACATCGACATGCTTAAATCGCTGGTGTGCCTTTGCATCTTCAGCAAGGGCAAGACTACTTTGATTGTTGCCATATATAAGAGTGGGCTCAATATCTTGGCCAGAGTACCGGAGCTGCGATAAGAGTTTCCGCAACCAGGCAGCTTCTGTGGCAGCATTTGTAAGTCCGTAGTATTCAGCTTTGGTGCTTGAGACGGTAACAGCTTTCTGTCTTGTAGAACGCCATGTAACAACGCCCTCATACAAGTAGAAGAGGTATCCGGAAGTCGAGCGGCGTGTAGCAGTATCGCCTGCCCAGTCGGAGTCAGAATATCCGTAAAATCCATGCTTCTTGTCATTATACGTAATTCCAAGGGTGCGTGTGGCCTTCAAATATTGAAGAGCTCAATTAGCAGCTTTCATATGAGCTGTGCTTGGGTTGGCGGCAAATCTTGACAAAAATGACACACAGAATGCCAAATCAGGCCGTGTCTGTGTCAATAAATACATTAAAGATCCAATGATTGACTGATAGAGTCGAATTTGTTCTTTTGTAGCTTGATCTGGGTTTGGGTCGAGGCTGTTCAAGGCGGACGCCTCCATTGGGGTTTCCTTTCGCTGAGTGTCCGCCATATTGAAAGTGCTTAGAACTTTATCAATATAAGCAGTTTGCACAAGGTGGATCTTATGACTACGGCGTTCGCAAAATATTTGAATTCCAAGGTAAAACTGGCATGGACCCAGGTCGGTCATCTCGAACTCGTGGCACAACTGTAACTTGAGTTCTTTTAAGCCTTGGGATGTGGGGCCAATGAGTAGGAAGTCATCGACATAGGTAACAACATAGATTTTGAGAGCCGCATTAAAATAAATGCATTCATCAGCTTCTAGGTATTCATACCCAAGTTTCTTGAGGATAGAGCAAAGCTTATGAGACCAGAGTCTTGAGGATTGCTTGAGTCCATAGAGCCCCTTATTTAAAAGGCAGGCAAGTGATGACTTTTAGAATCCATGCGGAAACTCAACCCATATGCGTTCTGTCATGTCGCCATTCAAAAAGGCGGCAACAGCGTCTATTTGCTTAATTTCATAGTCCTCAGCGGCTGCAATAGCAAGGATGGCTTTGAATGACATGCTTTTAGCTACAGCAGCATAGGTTGCTTTGTAGTCAACACCATATTGTTGCTCATATCCTTTTACAACCCAACAAGCCTTGTAGCGAGTAATCTGGTTGTCCTTGTTGCGCTTGATTTTGTATACCCATTTCCCATTAAGGATATGAGTGTTTTTGGGCAGGCCTAGTTCTTGCCAGGTGTTCTTTGAAGCCAAATTCTCATATTCTTCCTACATTTCTTGAGTCCATTTCTCATGATCCGGACCTGTAACAGCGGCCTGGTAAGTGAAGGGCTCGGCCATATCATGGCTTATAGTAGCTGCAAAAATATGGATATTTTGTGCAATGAATGCATGAGTGAATTCCTCGAACGGGACTCGGGCAAGATAGTTTCTTTCGAGGCTGCCTTTGGCTTGTAGCTTTTTGACTTTGGCTTCAGTTGTGCGGCTTGGACGAGAAGATGATGCTGTAGGGACAATGGCCGCCTTATTGCAAGTCTTAACTAGAGACTTTGGGGCTACATTAGATTGCCTAATGCCCTCATTGTTTGAAGCCTCCAAAATAGATGAGTGATTATAGTAGAGTGGTGGTGCAATGACTTGTCCAGGAATATACAGATTCTGCTGGAAATTATTATCATCATCGTCATCTTGGTTGCCAATGGATGATTGAAATTTGACAATTAGATTCTGTCCAAGATCAGGTAAACGAGTCTCGTTCTGATTCTCGGAGGCTGGCTGAATGGGAATAGAATTGTCGGCATGAATAATCACATCATCCGCAAAGTCTTCCACATTCAGACAAGGCACATTGGATTCATCAAAAGTGACAGCTGATGCTTGAATGATGTTCCCACGGACTGTTGAATCGTAAATGCAATAAATGCTGTTGCCCTCAAAACCAACCAAGATTCCTTTCTTTGCCCGGTTTTCAAACTTAGAGCCACGGCGGCGCTTTTCCTTCTGCAAGTGGTAATATGCAGTGCAGCCAATAGGCTAAACATTTGATAGATTAGGACGCTTAGGTGTTTTAAATTCTGTAGTCAAGGACTCAAGTGGTGTGATGCCGTGAAGAGTGCGGCTGGCTACTCTATTTGTGAGATATATGGCAGTCTTCATAACTTCAGGCCAGAGTGGTTTGAGATCAGGATTGCCCATTGCAATGATCATAGTTTGTGCTCGCTCAAGTATAGTTTTATTTGTGCGCTCAAAAACTGCATTCTGTTCAGGTGTATACGGAACAGCCTATTTAATGGTGATTCCGTTATTGGTACAGAATTGACTGAAATTGTTGCCTCCGTATTTAGTGCCATTATTGAGACAAAATATCTTTGGTGTCTGAGAGTACTGTGTTTGAACAGTCTTGACAAAGTGGATGATCTTTGTGAAAGCGTCACCTTTGTTCTTCATTGTGAATAACCAACGTGCTCGGTGACAATCATTGGTAAACATGATTGCCCATTGCTAGCCGTTAAACCCTTGAGGATCAATGGGGCCAACAACATCAATATGAATCTTATCAAATCCACAAAGAGCTTGCTTTTGTGGAAGTTTTAATTGTGTCCGAAGCGATTTGCTCAGAATGCATGGCTCGCAAATGGTCTTTGTTGTTTTTTTGTTGGTTGGGTTTGTCAAGAACGTGCTAGAGATTTGAACTCTGTCAACTATGTGTGCAGTCTTCTTAAGATTAGCATCACTAAGATGTTCAAGATGGCAATGCCACACATTGTTACTGTCGGCAAGGAGTGCTTTTCTTGTGGAAGGATTGAGCGAGCCATCTGGCGCATTGTTTCCAGAGTCACAGACTTTTGGCGTATTAATTCTCATGTGTCCTTCAAAGACTTCATAAGCACAGACTTTTGATTTGTTTCTTTTGAAACGCAGGGTATTAGTGCCCCCATCAATGACAATTCCGTGCGAGTAAATCTTGGGGCCGGAAAGTAAGTTGATCTTAATCTTGGGCATGTAAAGCACGTCCTTGAGTTCAACAACAATTTCCTTGTGATCGGATTTGATGACAGTAATACGAACTGTTCTTTAGCCTGTGAATCTTGTCTTAGAACCAACAGTCATAATTGTCTCTTCTTCACTTGTGTTCTCTTTATACTTGACAAAGAGGCCATCATTGACAGCAGCCAAACCAATTGCCATTATGGTCAAACCTGGTTTTGGTTTTGTTGTTGTTTCCCTGTTGTCTTTGTTCTTGTTGCGGTCTTTAAATAGGACCCAACCTGCTGGACGCTTTTCTGGATGGAGCTCAAAGCATCATTCATTGGTATGTCCAGTTTTCTTACAATGATTGCAAACAGGACGCTTGTTGCCCTTCTTTTGAGTATGCTGATTTTGGGCATTCTTCTGGGACTTAGGATGATTTCCATATAAGATTATTCCGTTCTGCCCATTGTCAACCATAAGAGTCTTGCTAACTTGACAATCCTTGCCAAGCAGATCATTCATAAGAGTCTCTAAAACAGGTTGATCAAGAAGCTTTTTTGCCATGTATTTGTTGCAAAACTTTGCGCGGATATTGGCTGACCATGATGAGTACGATTCTTGAGTCCAAGATAGATACAGATGAATGTAAAAAGAGACAGGGATATTGAGGCCGGAAGCTTGGATTTTCATCATCGCATTTTTGAATTTGTCGTTGAAATTTGCAACGTCTTGATCCTTATTGTATGTAAGATGAAGAAATTCGTCAATGCTCTCGCCGATCAGGTAGAAACCTTTATTTTGATAACGGTCTTTGAGCAACTTCTATGCCTCTGAAGCGTTGTTGGTAGTTCTGATAGCCTTGAGAGCATCAGCGCCCACAGTTTTGTGTATTATCATGTAAGCCTTTGCATTGCCTTTTTGTAATGCTGAGTGGTTAGGAGGTAGAGTGTAGAGCTCCCCAAGGGTGGTTTTACTAGCACAACACACTGTCCTAGGAAGCAGAGACAAGTGTTGTGGACTTGGACTATTCCACAACACAGCGCTCAAGGGTAATAGAACGTGGCAAGTCTGAGACTGGTGTTGAGTCTGAAAACTCAGAAGGGACAAATGTATTCTATGAATACTAAAAGGTGTTCAAAGTGAATGTGAATGTGTCTAGTGAATAGTGTTCAGTGTGTGTGAATCCAATGTGTGTTGCTTGCTTGTCTCTTCCTAATGAAAGGGCAGCTCTATATGTATCTAAAGAGTGTGTGTCATGGGTAGGAAAGACGGGAGTTAGAATCGGAGGCGGGACGCCTGCGAGGTGTAGCAGCCCCACGGATAAGGCCACCACGCTTCGTAGGCAAAAGGGCCACGTAGGCCGGGACCGTGTCGGGAGCGACCCGCTTACGGTGCGGGCCATAGATAAAGAAGCTGAGCCCCCTATTCATAGGGGCTCAGAGTTTAGCTTGTCGAATATAGAACTGGTTGCTATTGCCTTAGTTACTCACGTTATCCATTAAATCCTAACAGTGTGGGTCTAGGCCTAGCCATAGATTACAAATACAAAGTTACAAATCAAGGAACATAGTGGATTAGAAATCTGAAATGACAAATCTAATCTGAAAAATCAACTAGAGATAGGTCTGTGTAAGGGTTGGTTTAGACAGAGTGCCACGCCGGTGATGATTACAACAAGTATCTTATATTTTACAAACTAATTTCTGACCTCTCCCCTCTCGGAGGGGCCTCGTTTTATATATCCGTTGACTCCCTACACCCGCGCCCAATCTGCCACCGGGTTGGCAGCATCTCTACACTGACCCGCATTATGCATCATCCAACATACTTGTTTGCTTTGCTTGTACATGCCCGCCTCACCGCCAGGCGGCAGCACCACTACAGCTTCATTAGTGGATGCTCAGCCTATGTGCTTGTTTGTATCATCCGTCTCTTCCCGTCTCTTCTCGTATTGCCACCGGATTGTCTGCAATTTGGCTTTTGACATATCCTTTATGTTGCCGCTGAGTCGCCCCCGACCTGGCACCGGCTCTGCCCTCAAGACAGGGCCCGACTTGGTGCCCGTGACACATGATGAGCGTGCTTGCTTTTGCATTGAGTATCATAGTCGTGGTTATTGAGTCGTCCTCCTAGTTGTTATCATCATTGTCCTGCATTGATTTTTCTCTTGCCGCCTCTCTTAGGATCTTAACAAATTTCCCATTGATTGCTCCGTATAGGCCTTGCGCGTTGAGCATTCGGCTCACTTGAATCTGCCATACTTGGTAGTTGATGCCAGTCAACCTACTGATGCGAGGCTTGTTTGAGTCGTTGTCCATTATATCTCAGCGTGGCACCACGCGTCTTCTATATGGCTCACAGAGTAAATACTTTGTAATCTCTTCTGATGGTTCTACTACGTGATCCGTAGTGTTTCAGGCTGAACCGTTTAGGCTCTGAAGTGTTGATTGGTATATAGCTCAGTGGTGCATCCCCAAGCTCATAACCTGTTGGATGGTTCGCAATGTCACAATTGTATCTTGATCAATGACTCTAGAAGAATGTATATTAAAACGGTTATCTCTCTACTATTACCACGTACTTCATGATATATATACTATGTCCGAATGATTTAGGGGAGCAAAGAGGTCTGCCGTCTAATTTGTAGGCGGACATCATAATCTCAACTGATATGATGATCGTCCCCCGTCATATGATGAGTGTCATTGATCATTTCAATGTCACCGATCACTCTCTGATACCCTTGAGATGCTGTTGATCAGCATACCTTAACACCAATTACCAGTGCCCTCTGTTTGACTCTTCACTGCAGAATTTTGGGGACTAGAGAAACTTTTAGGTGACAGCCAGTCGAGAATACGGCTCTCTTCAGCAGCTATAATGACATTACTTAAGTGTTTAGCTAATTCATACTAATACGTACTCATCACGCGCCTCTCGACATTTTGGGTTCTTGTGCTGTTCTCCTTGAGTCCAACACACAATTTCTTCATAGTGTCAATGTCAATAGCGGGTAATCTCATTACTTCTGCTAGTGCAATAGTACTTAGCAGCTCTTTTGCATAGGCAGCAGCAGTTGCTGCTGCATACGGCTGCCATTTCTTATTCTTGTGAGAATCAACGTTGTCGCAGATACCTTGGATGACTAGACACGGAAACAAATCCATCAAACCTGGGTGATGGCTGATCAGATTCGAAACTTTGTGTGAGGTGGTTTAGGCCTTACCTGCAGCTTCCATCTTGAAGCATATAATATTGTTCGTCTTTGCCCACCTGTCTCTCAAGACTGAATTCTTCATTACTTGGTCTGTCGATCCGATGGTCTCATAATGTAACACAAGAGATGTGTCACGGTCCTTTCGCTTTACGAGGTTGATATTGCCAGATCCAGAGCAAGACTTGCAGCTCTTCTTGCCATCTGGGTGGACAGACTCTGTTCTGAAAAGTTGGTCCTTGCCAACACCCTGATATTCGAATGTTGAGGCTAAACGCGGGTAATCTGAAATCATCTTAGAGAGGTGCTCTTTCAGTTTGTGGCCTTCAAGTATGTGCTCGCTTTTAAGCTTAGAAACTGCAGTAAGCACAATGCTTAGTGGTTTAGTCAAAGTTTCTGTGCGGCAAAATGTCCCCCCTTCTACTGACTTGCCAAAATCATATTGCAGGACGGCTTCGGTACATTTTGTGTGCAAGCTTATTGCAACGTTGCCGAGTCTGATGTCTCTTGATTTATCAGATTCTTTGTCATCCGTGTCTTTGTCAGTGCCTTCTTCAGTTGCCGTGCCACTGTTTGAAACTTCAAAATATGGCGCTCCTCCACCTACACCAACTAACAAACCAAACCTGATTGACTTGAAGCTACGAAGTAAATCTTTCGCAACTGTTGCCGCGGCCGCTTTGCCAGTACTTTCAGTGGGCAAGCAAGCAATCACAACATTATGTGTTGCGACCTAATTAAGGAGAGAGTTGTCCCAAGGGATTAGGTTGTTGGTTTCATTTGACTCTGATTTTCTTTCTACGTACTTTTTTATGAGCTATATATTTTGTTATTGAAGGCGTCGGGCGAAGGGAACAATCGCCACAATGTTTGCTTATGGGTGTGGAAGCAAACATCGTCCTTGGCATCAAATCGAGCAAACCATTTTCCATCGACCTTCAACAGTGCCAATGCAAACTTCCTATGCATCCTCGATCTCCCTGATTGTCTGCATCCTCAATTGTCTGCATCTTCTTGACATTATGTGACCTGATACTGCCTAACAAATAGGCATTTGTGTTGTTATCTGCTGCAGGTAGCCCGGGATGTTTTTTGTCCAACATTGCTCGGGCGACTACCAATTCAGATCCCGGTAAAGCACATATCCATCCAACAGTGT
Source organism: Antarctomyces pellizariae (assembly GCA_010623925.1). Taxonomy (NCBI): domain Eukaryota; kingdom Fungi; phylum Ascomycota; class Leotiomycetes; order Thelebolales; family Thelebolaceae; genus Antarctomyces; species Antarctomyces pellizariae. The sequence goes on along the minus strand of WCAA01000135.1, from coordinate 9,153 downwards.
AGTCACTATGACTAAATTCTTGTGTGCATTCCGTCATGTTTGGCTGAAACCAGGATTTTTCCATGTCTAAAACCTCCATCAGCCTGAGTGAAAGACGGGATTCACAAATGATGCAAGTTGTAAAACTCACAGCTTGCGTGATGGACCAAACGTTGAAAGATTTTTTGGAGCTGTTGAACTATTTCAAAAGACTCTCATGCTCAAAGGTGACCAGAGTAAGTGCAGCCTCTTACTTAGAACCTGGCTCACAACATGTGCTGTAATGACAGGAAGTCACGCAATTAAGCAAGTTGATGAAGATTGCAAGACTTGAAGACAAATTGTAATGTTGAAGTCGGTGTCTGGAAAGGTATGAATCGGTATGAAAAGAAGCTAAGATGGTATATCCGCCCAATATTTCTTGTCATGAGAAGCACTGGCTATGAATCTCCTTAGAAAACTGCACTCCAGGGGATGTGGTATCACAGAGCCTTATCAAACCCAGAGCATACCCAGCATCTAATGGCAACAATGTCTTGCGGTGAAGGAGACGAATGCTCTTCATGCAGCCCAAATATTGGCGAAGGTACGAGGAGGTGAGCTGAAACAAGGTAATGGATGTGATTAATCAACAGAAGAAGGCACAAAAGCCAAGAGGTGAGAATTGAATGTTGCGCATTGCCAAGCGCTAATCAGCTCAGCCCGACATTGTCAGCTGGCTCTGATGTGGCACCCCTCCTATAAGGCAAATACTCCGCATGGGGTACTACAGGATATCATGTACTCCTGCATCTTAGAGGGGAGAAAGTGAGCTGACTTGGGAAAGCGGGCTGTTACATTAAAGAATATTGCATTAAATATAAGATAAACACTTAAATAGATTCTATAGCTTATTATTAATTGTCGAAGCTAATAACATAAACCCCAGGGTTTCTTCCCTGATCGGTGCACTTGCAGTATTTCTGATGTGCGCAGGATTTTGCTTGTTCATGAAAGTGTTCCAAGTCAATTTCCTAGGCGCTTTCTCCTTTAGAGCTCAGGACTGATGGGTTACCCTGTGCTATGGAGCCCTGAGGAGGCGCAGGCGTATATTGCCAAAATTCGTCAAAAATTATACCAAAGCTACCACGCTTATTCTTATCACAAGAAGTAAGATTCTATGCTGATTTGATTTTCTGAACCGTTGTGTGCTAACTTTAGAATCCAGAGTCTCGGTTCGGAAGCCGTATGACAGTGCTCCAGCTGCCAAGAGGAGGCTAGTCGTCTGGAGTGTGGCAACAGCTTATGCGATAATGTTCTTTGTGGAACTCGGCAGTTTTTCTGAACTGAAAGCATTTCTGGTTAAGTGCAACGATTAGTTGGCGAAATGCAATTTCGAGTAATGAAAATAACAATCTTGAAATGTCACTTCTTACTCAAATACGGTCGAGTGTCTGTTACTGATGTACTGTGTTTCCGATACAGTATATGACAAACAGCCTATTCTGATACATTGTATTCATGCGCATTTGTCAATACTGTCTTGACGTAGGAAAATCCACTACTGGATTGCCTCAGAGACGAGTGGAAAGAGACATGCAGCGGTGTTTTCTGTGTGTGAACTCGTGGCAATGGATGTTGGAGCTGATGTTATCGTCACTCGTAGCAAATAATTACTAATGTAGCCAACAAATTCCCCCCCCCGACGCCCCAGAACAACTCATCTTGACATGTGTGAAAGGGAAGTGGGATATCGAAGGCCGAGAACAATGTTTGCTCGTATCCCCTCGTGAATTGTGATGGTGCCAAGAAAGCGTGGGGTGTTTGCCTCCAACTGCATGAGCGACCATCTGGAGGTGCATGAAGCAAACAACCAGGAACAATTCCGCTCCATCATTTCCCTTCCTCTCCCTTTTGTCCGAGGTCTTCAAAAGTATTATATATAGTTCATGGAAAGTACGTAGAAAAGAATCAGAGTCAATTAAATCAACGATCATATCTCCTGGGACGACTCTCCCTAAACAGATCGTAACAGATACCGCTGCAAGGTTCTACTCCTAAGGTTTGGCGCTTGATGGTTCCACAGTTCTCCACCATTTTTGGGAAGTAAACCCAGTGACTTCCGTATTTATTGCTAGGCCCTGCTGGGTCCGATAACTCCACGGATGAAACCTTGGTCTCGGCGATCGAATCTGGATACTATTAGTATGTAAACCTCATTGAAGCATAGAAACCTTTTCGTACATTGATAACTGACCCCCGCTCCAATAGTATCTTTCAAGACCCCTTCAACGCCAATAGAAAATCCTGATGTAATAGTGACCTCGTCGCCCTTCGTCATTGCGACTGCAATATTTGGGGCTTGTGACTCCCCAGCTTTACCTGGCGCATTCGCCTCTTGACCCAGAAACCCAGTCCGTCGCACTTCGCAATAAACTTGACAATTGTTCTGGGGATTTGGTTCGCCACATTCTACTTTTTGGCAATTGAAGTTGCTGATTCCATTGTACCCAAATCCGGGGCAGGTGTCCTCCACATCGGCCAGTAGAGAGACACCACCCGAAAGATCAGGCGGAGCGGCGCCAGGGGGGATAGCAAGATTGACACCTCCGTAAATGCCGTAAACGGCGAAAGTAAGGTTGTTGTGCACTTTAACGCCATTGAAAGTGCCTCCAGCACCGCATCTACGACTGATCCACTCGACACCGTCTACAACCTCGTCCTTTGTAATGGTCCGGTTGCGATGATTACCATTGCAGACTGAAATGATGGTGGAATTGACGCGCGATTAGATGCAATCATGCACGTTCATTGGAAACGCGTCGTTGTAAAGGACTCGCGCCGTAAGATCCTGAAGCGCTGCGACAGCGTCACCCTTCGTGTATCTAGTATGAATGTTAGTGTTTACTTCCGTCAAGAAGAGGAGCATAAGAAATTTACCCTCTATCAGGATAACATAATGTGTATGACTCTGGTGTGTTAGGTTCTGTTCTCGGTATGAGAGACGCGGTGCCCAAGGCAAAGAGTGCGCTTAGGGCGAAAGCCGAGAGTTTTGGGAAATGTGTTGAATGAAAGATCGCTACCGCAGACAAACGACAGTCCCGTGTCCTTGGACATGAGAAACGGAAAGGAACCGGGAAGCAAACGGCCTCGAGGGCAGCGACATTACGCCGCCCCCATCAAATGGCACTCACGACAAACGGGCACCTTTAAGTAGGAAGAGACAGTCAGACTAGAAAACATAAGCACCCTAATACAATTTTACCTTGACTTGAAACTCCGTCGCTCCCTGCGCGTCCTGCATTATCGCTATACCGACTTAATTGCAACAGCTATACCGACTTAATTGCAACAAAATGCATCTCCTTGACTCTTGAGGTTTACACAAAGATCTACTACGGAAGAAAGTCAGGCAGAAGCAACTTGACAAGAGATGTGGAACTTTTAGCAGGAACATCGTAACCATTTATAGTCGTCTTTTTCAAACGTGGTGTACTTTGCGAGAGGACGGTCCGTAGGAGGACGAAGCACCCTTTTCCGCTTCCGGCATGAGCGGAATGACCTTAGGCAGGCTAAAGCAATTTAGGTCGATGTGAGTGTGCAGGGACTGAACGGAAAATGATCCTTTCGAGAACCGTATTTCCCACAAGCTGGACAAACCATGCAAGATAAGGAAAGTGTTGGAAGAGAACATGCAAGCCTGTGGCCGGCATTATAGTCTACACAGTAGTAAATAAAACCAGTTACTATGGCATTGATATCTGAAAGCGCATTGCTTATGTTTTTAACAAGAGTGTGCCATTTACGAATAATAATTGACATCTTGTATTTCATGACAAGAGCGACTGTGCTGTTTAAAATTCTTCCACAGAGTCTAAGCAGACAAAGGAAAGAAAAGAAGTGTTCTGCAGGAGTGTTCTGGAAGAACGACAAAGGAAGCAAACGCTAGAAGCAAACCGGTTCTAGAAGCACCACCGACGGACTTTCCTTTTCAACACTTACATGTACCCGAGGATCCAGCATGTTGCAGGGACAATGTTCACGCTTCGATTGACGACGCTAAGAGTAGCCTAAGCGCGAAGAAGACCCATTCCCGCAACTAGTGAAGCCCGCGCCTGCACGCTTGCGGGCAGCAAGCACTTAGCGGGGTTTGTAGCCGCCCATAGACGGCAACGCCGATAGGTCGCTTGAGGTTATGTTCCATTATATATCTGGCTAACGGTCTTATTGCGCTCTGGAGCAAGCGGAGTGTTTAAACCCTGGGATCAATGGGCAATGTGAAACGGAACAGACTACCCTCAAATGGTGGAGCCCGTGCCTGCACGCTTGGGCCGAGCGCTTAGCAGGGTTCTAACCGCCGGTTGTGTTCCGTCAGAAGGCCATATACGCGCAATATTATATTTGGCTAACTGTCTTATTGCGCTCTGAAGCAAGCGGAAGGTGTAAACCCTCGAAAACATGCTAACAGGGAACGGAACGGCCACACGGTCCAACGGTCCGCAAAAGCCAGCTTGGCTAACGTCATGTCTATTCGCACTTCACCAAGCTGCTTTCTTTATTTCGGCATGTTATTCTATACGCACTATAAAGAGGCAACCTTCAGCTCCGTTTCTGTCAATGTGACACATCTAGTCGAACCTGCAAATCGAAGATTCCAAAAGCCAGCACTGCTGCTGGAAGGCTACGTAGGATCAAGCAGCTTTTTACAAAGGCAGTCGAGGAGATGGGTTTTAACACTGAGATTGCTGTAGGCAATTTTTCGGAGGAGCAAATAGTGAGTGTCGTTTCTAGCCTTCTAGTCAAATCGATGCACCAGTCCGATCGAGTCTCATTGTCAGTTTACTAATAAAGTTCATAGCCTCGGAGCGTTCAATATACGTGGGGTTTATGGACAAATGCGGGCGGTCGCCCGCCCGTCGACCTCAATATTTCCATCGTCTGCGCCACGTCCTTGAACTGGAATTCTACCGTCAACACTCAGAACATCTTCAACGACGGTGAAGATTTCGATTGGCTGTCGCCATGTTGCCCTCGCAACAACGTGCCTACTCATGTCTGGAGAATGGACGCCTATGACTTTGGTAAAAAATATTGCTTTACGGATAATACCACTATTGCGACAAATTTCGACCAATGTGTCCAGGAGACTATGATAGTGATGGCGAAGAATGCGACAGCGACTGGCCGGGTTCCAGGCAACGCGACGCTGCAAGATGGCCACTATGGCGGACGCTGCGAATACGTGGACTACGAAAGGGTGAAGAAAGGGATTGTTAAAAGTCGAGGACAGAGGGAGACTGTAAGTATGAAGATGTTATTTGGGGTGTCTGTCCTTGGATTTGTGGCGGCCACAGCAGGCATGTTCTAAATAGGAAGGGCATAATGTTTTGAGTTTGCAAATCATGGATGAAGTGCGTGCTTTGAACTCTTTATGGCATACAATTGGGGATTGGCGGGTAGAGCAACCAGACTTGTTTTATGAAGATCGTACTTCCCCAATAAACCTGTGCAAACCCGTCGCTTTCTTGTTTTCCCTAACTTAGCCCTAAAACTACTGATCCTACTCCGTGACTACCCCTATCTTCCTATTCATCAGACTTTGCGGTGTTTTCTGTCAAAGCAAGCGAAGGTGGCATATCCTCAAGATCAATCGGACGGAGCTGAGCAGGAACCTAAAATTGTTCTGTGTTGTGGTGGTGTGAAATCCACTTTGCATTAAGATACTGTCTGGCCACAAAATTGGCCGAGAACCAACGACTCACGTTGTGCCATCTTGATGTGGCCACTATAACATGATGTGCGTTCCAGAGTCGCTTGCACCACATCTCGAAATTCGTAGCCGGAATTGTGGTGCAGTAACCACAGATCTCACGTGTTGGATATATGGACTAGCAGCACCAACAAGGATGTCAGAGAATGGTGGGTAGTATTGGGACACCCAATGGGTCAGATGTATGGTGGAAGCTGACCCTCATGTTGCTGAAATTACGAGGCTCAGCTCTAGATCTGGCATCGGACCTCTTTGCCCGTGATGATTCGATTATGGAACAGTGTGAGAATAGGTATAGTGGGACAATAGGTCAACCATTGTTATGTAGACTAAACGCTAGTTCTTCACCAGACCCAGCGCGGTAAACTATATATACATGTCCAGCTGCTAATATGAGTCACCCTGGTAACTCATGTGATCCGATGGCGTTCCGCCATCGTTCCGTCAACATGCACCTTGAGTTGTTCGCTATAGAAGAGACTATATGGTGCAACGCCAGTGGTACGGTTTCTATAGAAGAACATACATGCCGAGAGTGTGGAGTCGCCGCCATGAACTTCTTGCTCATATCCCAGACAAAGCTGAAAGACGTACGGCAGCGCCTCCAAAACGTGGAGTTATGATGCAGAAACAGGTATGGGGGGGCGCACATTGAAAACTTGGTATCAGTTTCTTCGGCATCTGATGTGTGGCGCAAATCGATTGAAGACCGTTTGTCGTTTCTTGACTTACGGAGGCGGGATGCGAGTCGCGATCCGGCCGCCACCACACGCGGTACATTGTGTTGCTTCCTCGCCAGTCTTCCCTTTTCGTAGTACTCCTTTCGACTTCCTACAATCCGTGTCCCGTCGTGGCTACACCTCCCATTTGCCGTCACGCATTTACTTTTCCGTGCTCAACTGCATCACAAGACCGGTCCTTACGAGTTCGAATGTTGGGTAGGTCGCCGTCTATCAAGTTTCGCATGCTCGAGGAGCCTTTGGGCTTGGAATTCTCCTTCTCCGAGGTGTCGGTGTTTTTGTGATTAGATTTGGCAGCGATAGGCATGGGAGCGGTTCGAGAGATAGTAATGGGCTCAGACATGGCGTCTGAGGTTGCCTGCAGCAGTGCAGAACTGTGATAAACAGCTGTGTCCTGGTTCCGAGTGCCAGCGTGATGTCCCCCACGACCGTTTCGGACGCTGATGCTGATCCAACCGGTGGCACCCGTCCTCTGCTGCAGGTCAGAGACAGGAGAGAGCTTCTTCCGCAGCTTTGAGAGGACTGTCCGCGTCACAGTGATGTCGGCCCTCTACCGGCGAGGCGTAAAGTACCGGCGCTGATTAAGGTCTTCGGGTCTATCGAATTAGATGTCCAGCTGTCACGGACTACTTGGGCCGGCAATGGAAGAGTGGTGGTATGTGCTTTCTGGAAGTTTCAAGCTCTACCAAAGGTCCCCTGGTGAAAGATAAGGTGTATTTGATAGTGGGTAGGTCGAGGTTTACCGGGAGGGGAAATGATTTTAAATCCGTTTACTGATTTGAGGCCGGACGCGCAAGAATTAGATATAAGAAATGGGTAGGCTGAAGGCGGGAGGCAGATAACGGAGAACAGAAACCCGATATTCCCGGCGGAGGGGATTTCTGCGGGTAAGTTTTGCATCAACTGCCCTCTTTGAAGCGGCGCCGCTGGGAGAGCTAAGGAGCACCACCTCCATCATGTCGCGGCCGAGTCACGTCCCGGGACGCGGTGAGAAAGATTTGTGTTGCATTCGCTAACAAAGCGACTTAGCGGTTACTTTCCGTTCCAAGAGAATGTGAATAGGTCATATACATCTCATCCCTTTGCATCGACATCCAGCACCGCTACATCATCTCCTACACATCCGTACGACTCGCCCTCGCGCCAGCTTACTAAACCCGAAGCCTCCGGCCACGCAAGCTGACTACGAGTACCAAATTCTGCTTCAGCCATGCCTTATCTAAACAAGCTATCCATATACGCACGGGTTGCATAGGACTCAAGAAATTCCTTTACACTTGCCGGGTGCCGGACATTGACAGTCCGATGTGCGATTGTAGAGGAGGCAAGGAAACTGCAGAACACGTGGTGATGCTATGCCCAAAGGAAACCCATCGGAGATACCTATTTCGTGGCGAGCATGGACGGCAGCAGTCATGGAGCACGTTGACTGGTAAGCCACTGCAAGCAAAACGCCTTACACGTTGGCTCGTTGAATCGGATCGCATAAAACAGTTCTCACTCGCAAAGAAGCTACTTTACGGAGCGGACTTGCAAGACAATAATAGAAGGGAAGAGCTGGGAACGGGTGAAGGACAGAGTTTGGAACAGACTTAATGGTCTAAAGGCGTCTGGGGAGATTGCTGGCCCCTGCAAAGCAAATTATCTAGATAACACAGGCTGCGTGTAATCACTGCCATAAGAGGTCCGGCCCGGCCCTAATTGTGGGGGGTTTTGTCACCCGCGAGGTTTTTTATCCTCCTCAACCATGTATCACAGAAGTACCGCATGGCCCATAGGCTAGATCGGAGTAGGAATGTTATTATTATACCAGGACTAGTTAAGTCATACAGACACGAATTAAAATAAACATGTGAACTTAACCACCTCTTAAAATATCTTCCTCGATATCTTCTCTTCCTTTCTGTCCTTTTTTAGCCTTGAGCTCGCTCGTGGCTATTCCAGGAACTTATGTGGTGCTTCAGTCGAAAGTCATTATCGGAGCAAAGCTAAATCAGTTGGAAGTACAGAATCTGTTCTTGCTGGGGCTTTAAGTTCGGCAACACCAAGTGTTTAGAAATTGATTGATAAAAAATGTCTGCCTTATTCCCCGTCGCTTCCTCTCTCCTAGCTATACTTCCTTGGAGATGCTTTTTCGCTCGGTGTGGCTCTCACCAGACTGGCGGTGAGAGAGCGCATCTCGATCTTCCACTTAAGCGAACCCTTTCCGTTATTTCATTGAGCGCAATCCGACGCCTCACTGAATCCTTCTCCCCAACCATTTCTTGACTCTTGATTTCCGCCTGCACAACCGATCCCTTAATCTCCTCACATCTGTTACCGTCATGCATCTTCACACCAAGGCCCTAGCGAAAGCCGGTGGTAATGGCTGGTATATGCGGAGCACATCAAGATGGTCGGATTCCGGCAGGCACTTCTACTCTGGCACTTTTAGTCGGCTTGATGGAATCCTCCAAACATAGTATGACGACAAGGAGCATAGGCATGAATAGGAGCTTATAGGACGCAGGTATTTCGTTCAACCGATCCCACAAAGATGACCTCCCGCAAAGTGGTACCCGTTTTGGCTCTGGGTGGTCGGACGCGGCGGGTGTAAGGGCTGTTCTTGAGAAGGAGTCCAATTTTGAGCCATTGGATCTACTCTGACCTCTACATCTATCGTTGTCATGGTAGCTTCTAAGGCAG
>WCAA01000134.1:0-32333 GCA_010623925.1 Antarctomyces pellizariae | reverse complement strand
ACATAGAAAAGAATCAGAGTCAATTAAATCAACAACCTAATCCCTTGGGACGATTCTCTCCCCAATTAGGTTGTCACAACTATTTTCAACATAATAAGCTATGCCAGGAAAAGACTAGTTTCCTTCTTGGTCCTTCTGTTGGCTTGTTGGAGCGAGATGTTTGTCTCTTTTCAAAAGTATCTTCAGCACTATATGACCACGCTGGCGGAAGGGACTGCAAGGGAAGTCTCGTTAGGTCTCTCTTTGCAGGTAACCCATTAGTCCTGAGCTCTAAAGGAGAAAGTGCATAGGAAATTCACTTGGCATACTTTCACGAACAAGCGAAATTGCGCGCCTCAGAAATATTGCGAATGCACGGACCAGGGAAGAAATCCGGGGGTTTGTATTATTAGCTTCAACAATTAATAACAAGTTATAGAATCTATCCAAGCGTTTATCTCTTATTTAATGCGATATTCTTAATGTCACAACCCGCTTTCCTGAGTCAGCTCACTTTCTCCCCTCTAAGATGCAGGCCTGCATGATATCCTTGAGTACCCCGTACGGAGTGTCCGCATTATAGGAGGGGTGCTAACTGACCATGTCGGGCCGAGCTATGAGCGCTTGGCAATGCGGAACAGGTACGAAATTCAATTCTCACCTCTTGGCTTTTGTGCCCTCTTCTGTTGACCAATCACATCCATTACCTCGTTTCAGCTCACCTCCTCGTACCTTCGCCAATATTTGGGCTGCATGAAGAGCATTCGTCTCCTTCACCGCGAGACATTTTTGCCATTGGATGCTGGGTATGCTCTGGGTTTGATAAGGCTCTGTGGTAACACATCCACTGGAGCGCAGTTTTCCAAGGAGATTCATAGCCAGTGCTTCCCATGACAAGAAATATTGGGCGGATATACCATCTCAGCTTCTTTTCATACCGATTCATACCTTTCCAGACACCGACTTCAACATTACAATTTGTCTCCCTGTCATTACAGCACATGTTGTGAGTCAGGTTCTAAATAAGAGGCTGCTCTTCCTCCGTTCATCCTCGATTGTGAGGGTCTCTCGAAATAGTTCAACAGCTCCGCAAGAAAATCTCTCATCGTTTGGTCCATCAAGCAAGCTGTGAGTGTTACGACTTGCATCATTGTGAATGCCGTCTTTCACTCAGGCTGACCGAGGATTTAGACCCGAAAAACAACAGATTTTCCTACAAAGCCAGACATGACGGAATACACGCAAGAATTTAGTCATAGCGACTACACTGTTGGATGGATATGTGCTTTACCGGAATCTGAATTGGTAGTCGCCCGAGCAATGTTGGACAGAAAACATCCCGGACTACCTGCAGCAGATAACGACACAAATGCCTATTGTTTAGGCAGTATCGGATCACATAATGTTGTGATTGCTTGCTTGCCCGCTGAAAGTACTTGCAAAGCGGCCGCGGCAACAGTTGTGAAAGATTTACTTCGTAGCTTCAAGTCAATCAGGTTCGGTTTGTTAGTTGGTGTAAGTAGAGGCGCGCCATATTTTGAAGTTTCAAACAGTGGCACGGCGACTGAAGAAGGCACTGACGAAGACACGGATGACGAAGAATCTGATGAATTAAGAGACATCAGACTCAGCGACGTTGCGATAAGCTTGCACACAAAATGTACCGAAGCCGTCCTGCAATATGATTTTGGCAAGTCGGTAGAAGGGGGGACATTTTGCCGCACAGGAACTTTGACTAAACCACCAAGCATTGTGCTTACTGCAGTTTCTAAGCTTCAAAGCGAGCACATACTTGAAGGCCACAAACTGAAAGAGCACCTCTCTAAGATGATTTCAGATTACCCGCGTCTAGCCTCAACATTCGAATATCAGGGTGCTGGCAAGGACCAGCTTTTCACAACAGAGTCTGTCCACCCACATGGCAAGACGAGCTGCAAGTCGTGCTCTGGATCTGGCAATATCAACCTTGTAAAGCGGAAGGACCGTGACACATCTCTTGTGTTACATTATGAGACCATCGGATCGGCAGACCAAGTAATGAAGAATTCAGTCTTGAGAGACAAGTGGGCAAAGACGAATAACATTATATGCTTCGAGATGGAAGCTGCAGGTAAGACCGAAGTCACCTCACACAAAGTTCTAAATTTGATCAGCCATTACCCAGGTTTGATGGATTCGTTCCCGTGTCTAGTCATCCGAGGTATCTGCGATTACGCCGATTCTCACAAGAATAAGAAATGGCAGCCATATGCAGCAGCAACTGCTGCTGCCTATGCAAAAGAGCTACTTAGTACTATCGCACCAGCAGAAGTGACGAGATTACCCGCCATTGACATCGAGACCATAAAGAAATTGAGTGTTGGACTCGAGGAGAACACCACAAGAACCCAAAATGTCGAGAGGCGCGTGATGAGTACGTAATAATATGAATTAGCCAAACACTTAAGTAACGCCATCATAGCTGCTGAAGAGAGCCGTATTCTCGACTGGCTGTCACCTAAAAGTTTCTCTGGTCTCCAAAATTCTGCAGTGAAGAGTCAAACAGAGGGCACTGGTAATTGGCTATTGAAAGACGAACGGTATACAAGTTGGCGCGACTCCTCTGCAGGATTGCTATGGCTAAATGGTGTTGGTATGTCTATAGTGCCACTGCTCTCGGATATTGTTTGCATACTAACTATTGATCATTAGTCGGTTGTGGAAAGAAGATATTATGGTGAGATATATCACGCTTTTTAGCAAAACTTAAGTTGACTCCCTTCACGCTCCATAGCTATCCAGGATATCCAAAATCATTGCCGAGGTGATCCTAGCAAAAATTTGGCTTACTGGTATTTCCAATTCAGCGATATCGACACACAGGATGTTTGTAATATGCTCCAATTGCTTATAAGGCAGCTGAGTTCAACGCCCTTGTCCCAATCAATCCGCAACCTTTGGGAGCAACATCATAGGCCTAGAAGCAAGCCAAGCATAAAGGAGCTTATGGATACAATGAGAAATACCATCGAAGGTTAGAAACAGGACATGTTCATTGTTCTTGACGCTTTAGATGAGTTTCCACGATCCAAGCGGCCCGAATTGTTTGACGTTCTTGATCAACTTCGCAACAGAGGAGATTCCAGAATCCACACTCTTATAACGAGTAGGCCGGAATCAGACATTTCTAGCCAGCTAGGTCAAACTCCGAATGTTACTATTGACATAGAACATCTCGTCAAAGGGGATATTACGCTGTTTGTCGAGGCTGCTATCAAGGAGATCCCGTTATGCAGCACCCATGAAAATTTAGGAACACAAGTATTGAACAAACTTACGGCAGTTCATGAAACGTAAGGCAGTTGCTTTATAATGAGCAAAAGAGTTCCCGGCTGATAGACGAACAGACGCTTTCGATGGGCAGATTTACAAATCCAAAGATTCAAAAAATACTGGGACAAACAAGAATTTATCGTCGCCTTACGCACGATCCCTGAGACTCTTGAGAAAACCTATGAAGAATCGCTTAGCAAGATTCCCCCTAAACGAGAGGAAAGGGTACGCAAGGTCCTTCGGTGGCTGACTTCATCCCTTCGACCTATGACACAGGAGGAAATTGCAGAGGTGGCCTTGTGCGAAAGCCCCGAGATCCTCTTTGAAGTTTTAACAAGTCTTCTGGTAATTTTGATCGATGAAAAAGATAAGAAGACAATCAAACTCGCCCATTTCTCAGTGAAGGAGTACCTCATTGTAACCGAGACGGCAAATGATAAGACACCATGGTATAAATTCCGAAGTGAGAGGGCACACGTTCTCATTGCTGGAACGGCACTCTCTCATCTACTGGACATCGAGGAATGCAAAAGAATTGAGAAAGCCGAAAGAGCAAAAACTCTGCTGAAATACTACGGAGAATTCTGGCCGCAACATGCGGCTGAAGTTGTTCACTTTGACTACAAGGAGGCAATCGAGCTACAAGGCCAGATCGAGGCAATTGAGCTACAAGGCCAGATCGACAAGTTGTTCACTTCTGGACAGGAATTTTCCGGCTGGCTTCAGATTCACGACCATGACGGAGTTTTTGACTACGAAGATTGGGACAACGAAGATTTACGGCAAGAGATAGCTGAACCATTATATTACGCTTCGCTTCTAGGACTCGAAAAGACAACGAAGATGTTACAAAATCAGAGCCATCTTCACGAAGATGATGATATGGGCACGTTTCATAATCCCATCAATGCGACTGCCATCAGAGGAAACTTTGAGATTGTTAAGTTATTATTAGACCATTTTAGTAACGGGGGAATTATCGTAAACTTGGAAATAATTGCAGTGATGATAGAAAAAGACGTTAGAGAAACTTTTGGACTTCTCTTACACAAAAAGAGCGGTGTATCACTCAATCGTGATGTAGTAAAGGCCGCGGCAGAAAACCAGTGCTGCGGCAGACAAGTTATGGATCTTCTTCTTGAGAAACGAGGTGCAGACGTGTTCATCACAGAAGATGTACTAATGGCCGCGGTAGGAAACGAAGGCAGCGGGGAGCAAGTTATGGCTCTTCTTCTTGAGAGACGAGGGGCAGACGTCGTCATTACAGAAAATGTGATAAAGGCCCCGGCAGGAAACCAGTGCTGCGGCAAACAAGTTATGGCTCTTCTTCTTGAGAAACAAGGGGCAGACGTCGTTATCACAGAAGAGGTGGTAAAGGCCGCGGCAGGAAACTGGAAAAATGGAGAACAAGTTGTGGCTCTTCTTCTTGAGAAACGAGGGGCAGACGTCGCCATCACAGAAGATGTGGTAAAGGCTATCGCAAAAAGGTTTAGTGGCGATATCATGGCTCTTCTTCTTGAGGAACAAGGGGCAGATGTCGTCATCACAGATGATGAGGTAAAGCCTTAAGGATATTACAATCTAGGAAAACTGCTCATGTTGTTTGTTTGGGTAAGATTCAATCCAACAAAGCTTAGTCGGGAAGAATTGGTATCAAGAAGTTTGCTCGTGCGATGTCGAGGTCACAATATTTGCTTCCATTTATAGTAGGAAACATCGTAACAGATTCCCCCGCTCCCTGAGCACCACTGAATATTGGTGTATATATACCACTCTATACGTAGGAAGTGTAGACTAAAAAAATAACAGAGAATTAAGGAATACGATGTTTGAGTGATTGATTGCATATATAAAGTGATTGCCGAACCCAGAAATACCATGAAGACCGGGGGAGGGAACGAGGGCAGTGTGAAGGAAGTTATTGCGCGCCAACAGGTAAGCCGCCATGCTGCCTCTGGACAAGACTGCCAATAACGGCTGAACCCGTCGGCAACAGGTGAAGGCGCAACGGCAAACAAGCACGCACAATATTCCCCTTTGCAGAAGTAACGCTGGGACGCTACCAACTCGGTAAGAGAAGACTAGGGAACTAGGAAGCAGTAGATAAAGTAGGCCTTCTCTTGGAAAGGGAGGACCAAAAATTAGTTTGTGGAATACATACCTGTTTACGGAGTCAATATTGCGGTATTAGCACTTTGTCTACAACAACCCTTACAATCAGTCTCAAACCTGCCACGCTCTATTACACTAAGCGCTGTGCTGTAGAATAGTCTAACTCAGCAACTTTTGTGTCTGCATCCAAAGACAGTATGCGTAAGGGTTGTTATAGACAGAGTGCTACTACTGCGACATTGACTCCATAAATAGGCATGTATTCCACAAATTAATCTTGGGCCCTTTCCTTCCCCGACAAAGCCCTCTCGATATACTGATTTCAGGTCTTACAGTACCTGCCACCTTGTTGGTGGTGTCCCGGCCGTGCATCTACGGTGGGGATTCCTATATGCGTTTGTTTGCATTCTGTCCCGCAGCCGCCTCACCCCTGGGTTGTTGCCGTTGCGCTCTCACTCGTTACCTACGGGTTGGCTGTTACTGTCAACCCAACCCAGAGCCTATCTGTTTGTTCACTTGTTTGTGGTTTTCCTTGCCTCAGCGTTGGGCCGGCCGTGCCTCTGTCTTTGGGCGTCATAACATCTACACCTCTGCCGCTTCCCAACATTGCCAGGTCAGGCCCGACCCGGCCACGGATCTGTGCACCCGTGACAGTATGTTGTTCTAATAAAATTTTCCTTTGAGAGAGCCACACTCTACCTCCCAACCACCTAGTATTACAGTACTATTTTGTGGCAGTTTGTTATTGGCATTGTTAGTTATTGGCATTGTTGGTTATTGGCATTGTTGGTTGATTGATTATAGTCGAGGTTTTTCTTATGGGAGAAACTCTTTGAAAAAAAGTTTTCTCTACTCTCTTAGGTGTCATACTGACATTCATTGCATTCAATTGTATCCAATCATACCAAAACTTAGACGCACAACTGCCTTTTACTTTTCATTGGCTAGACATTTTAAGAATTGTTCTAGAACCTTCTACAATCTTCTACAAGCTTTTACAGCCTTTTACAGGGCTCTAGTACATTTTTGCCTTGCTAAGCAGTATTGGTAATACATGGAATCAACTAGAAAGTCCCAGACCTATCTCTAGTTGATTTGTCAGATTAGATTTGTCATTTTGGATTTCTAATCTACTACGTTCCTTAATCTGTAACCTTGTATTTGTAATCTATGGCTAGGCTTAGACCTTCACTCTTTAGATATATATAGAACTGTCTTTTTGTTAGGAAAAGACAAGCAAGCAACACATATTGGATTCATCCACACTGAACACTATTCACTACACACATTCACATTCACTTTGAACACCTTTTAGTATTCATAAAATACATTTGTCCCTTCTGAGTTTTCAGACTCAACACCAGTCTCGGACCTGCCACGTTCTATTACCCTTGAGCACTGTGCTGTGGAATAGTCCAAGTCAACAACCCTTGTCTCTACTTCCTAGGACAGTGTGTTTTCCTAGTAAAACCACCCTTAAGGAGCTCTACACTCTACCTCCCAACCACCCAGCATTACATTGAGGCCACTAGAAATGAGTTTGATAATTTACAAATATATACAGATAACGTACATGGATAGCAAGCGGCGCAGTCAAGCAATGTCAGCAGAACAGCAAATGTAACAAATACTGCCACAATAAATGGCGGAATCGCCCAGCCTTAAGAATTCACACCTTGTGTCACGGGTGCACGAATTTGTGGCCGGGTTGCCCCTGACCCGTTGGCGGTAGCTGGGATGTTCCATAAAAGCACAGAGGGGTAAACAGCCCAGCAAGGGCTAAAAAAGGCGCCAACAGGTAAGCGGCCATGCTGCCTCTAAGCAAGACTGCCAATGACGGCAGAACTTGTCATTCAAACCCATTGGCAACGAGTGAGGGCGCAACGGCAAATAAATGTGTGTGACATCAGGACGGCACTGACCCGGCGGTAAGGCGGGGTCGGGAAGGAAGGCAAACGAGCACGGAACAAAGACATCAGTACATAGAGCAGGCCCTTTCCTGGAAAGAGAGGGCTAGAGATTAGTTTGTGGAATACGTGCCTGTTTACGGAGTTGGTATTGTGGTGTTTGCACTCTGTCTATAACAACCCTTACACCTTGAATAACAGTAACCCATTCGCAATTTCCAAACTGTACTTTTTTAGCCCTTCCATTCCGTTATATGCTTGTGACCACTGTCGCTGTAAGAATGATGCCCATCATAAACCCCGTTTTGCCAAAATTGTAGATATTTGATTCTGGGATTCTGTACTTTGCAATTGTGTTTTCTACAAGTGTAAACCATTTTTGAATAGTGTCAGGGTCTTTGCATTTGGCTCTCTGGTAATTACATTTTTGTTGAAAGCATGTCTGAAGCTCTACTTGACGTTTATCAAAGTTGCTAGCCCAACGCGAGCCAACAGGTAAAGCACCACGGTCAGCAAGCACTTGGTTTGCCATATCTTCCACACCACATATTCTGGGAGGGAATATTTTAGAATCCAACTCAAGTACATGTTGAACAATAACCATTTCTTCTAGGTCAGCCAGTTTTCACGAGTTGACAACGGTGCTCAGCTGCTTCACAAAGTTGTTGCTCTTCCTAAAGCTGTTGAAGTAGTGCCTCAAGTTCTGACAATATTTTTAAACATTGAACACCTAACCATTCATTTCAGTAGGTGATAAAAGGAGGATGACGCAGAACCTAGGGATTTCTTGCTGCGTTTGTTTTGACCAAGGTAATAGGGCTCGAACATGATAGCCATACCACTTTAACCTTGGTGAAGCTGCAGCACAGAGAACTGGTGCTTGAAGAAAGACCCAATCGCGGTGTCAAGTGACAAAGAACTACCTGAAAACCTGTTGGAGGTGCTTGCTGATAACTGGCTTGGCACCGCAGCACAAATGTCAGTATTACCGGGAAATGCAGGCAGAACAGGTCGTCGTAATATCACAGTGTATAGCACGGTATATATCAATTGAATCAATTGTCTAACAAACACTATCTATTGGGCCTACGTACAGTATTTAGGCCGATTCTTGGGTCTCGCTTGACCCCTTGAATACGTGTCAAGTCCTCGGGGCACGTAGCATTGGGTCTCATTTACGAGACTCAACCCGCCTTCTCTTATATCCGGCTCACATGGGGCATACAACAAAAATGAGGAATCGATGCGAGCGATGGCAGTATAAATACTCGGCCGTTTCCTCGCCAATGTGGCATTCGCACGAGAAATCGACGTGGCATAATATTCGTTAACTGAGGCCGGAACGCAACTGTGGGCGCGCTCTTCCTACCGCGGCCCTCACCGCCTTACCATATCCCAGCGATAGCTTGAACAAGAAGTCTCGCACGTGTCTCTTCTGCCGTCCCAGCTGATGTGGATCGCTATTAAATTCCAACCTCCATCATCAAATCCTACAATGAGGCTGAGTTACGGGATCCGGCACTTTAGAGTTCTAGGCCCGACCTCCTCTATCGACGGGTAGAAAGCGGGGCTGATAAGTCGAGACGACACCGTTTCGTGTCAGTTTCAGCGCCCTCACTCTCAGCCAGATTCACGTCCTCGATCGTCAAAGTCGTAACTCAGAGGAGCCTAGCTGGTGAGTCCAGAGTGTTAAAGAATCCTCGCTCGTCGTAAAGTGGCATTCTTGAAAATCACCATCGTTCATGGCCTATCCAAGCTCAATTTGTCCTTTCGTATCCTCACTCGGCTAGCGCAGCGGCTGTGCCCGCCATCGTGCGGCACGGCGTCGCGTGTTGAGAGCACAACAACGTGGTAGAGCTATACTGGCAATATATTCTCCGACATATCTATATCGATCTCTTCTCTGGTCAGTAACCTCTCGATCGCGAGACTCTTTATTCGTCGGGATGATCGTGGAAAGAGCCATTGAAGAGCCATTGAAGCTCGAATTTTGGATGTTGAAACGCATCAGCAACCTAGCGGCATTTCTGTGCCCCTGATCGTCAAAAATTATCCACCCTGCATCGAACTCATTCTGCCACATTCCTACCTGTCGTTAAACTCAACCGAGCTCGAACCAAGCCTTTTTGACTCAACGGGCCAAACCTTAATGTTATTTCCATTCCCACCTGTCCCCACCGAGCAAGCGTGCCGTGTTGTCCGCAGGTCCAAAACCCCTTCGGATTCCTTGGCAAACCGCTGGCATGTCACTGCGCGCCTGGAACGCACGCATGAGACGCTCAGGAGAAATTGCGTCGACCCTTTGGCCAGAAATAGACGCACCAACACATAGTGAAGGTCACGAGCCGTGTTTCAACAGGCGGACCTGTAGAAGACGGATCTGTGGAAGACAGGGTTTGACATGTTCAAGCCCCAATTGGGCAACAAGGGGTGTCTTGCTTGTCCCACGTACCGCTGTGATGTTGTCAAAGTTGCATTTCCCTCTGCCGTGTTGCTTCTCCATCTTTCCCATCACTGCATCGGTGAAGGGTTCTCTGGTGATCGAGACTCTTTCTTTCCTTTCCTTCTTTTGTAAAGACGACAGAATCCTGTTCTTCTATAATCGTCCTCTTTCACTCGACTTCATTTTGACAACAAAACCGGACGGACGGGCACGCGACAAAGTAAAAATCCTGCAGCACTTTCTTTCAACCTCGACAATTTTGCTTTGAAGCTTGACTTCTTTTTTTCCAACACTCTACGATATACCCAGTCCATACCAACATAGTTATTCGTTCTGCGACCATTCTCCCACAAGTATCGAACGCCTCGTTCACCACATTTGACTGATGAATTCGACATCCGTGGCAACCACCATAGCCAACACTCGCACACCAAGTGAAACCACAATCGGCATGTCCGACGGAGCCGCACCAGCAGAGGCCGGCGGACCTCCAGGCCAAGGAGGCGGCGGCGGAGGGGGAAGCAGCAATGGAGGCGGAGGCAAAGGCGGAGGCGGAACCATTCCAGTCGACGTTGAGAGGAAGAGCGAGGAGCACAAGAACTTGCATGAGAGCGTCAAGCAGATGCGCATCACTAAAAGTGTGTATGACGCTTATGTTAGCGGTGATGCTACGCCGTTGAGTAGACCGTTGAGTAGACATAGCATTGAGTTGGATGATTACTTTGTAAGTGAATTACTTCAGTTTATGTGTGGTGAGAAGGGGTGGAAGTGGAGTCAAGCTAATGATATCACAGGTTGGACCACGCGACCTAGATGGCCACTCAAAGCTCCCATACTTCATGCGTATGCATGGTTCCGTGCTCCCACGCATGATCATTCCATTGATTTGTGTCGGAACCTGGGCCACGCTTATTTCCTGCCTCTGCAAGTTCGTCCACGACCGTAAGTACTCCCCATACATCCATCTAAAGAACTTAACATGCTAACATAGACCAGTCAGCGTTTCCACCCTTCTTCTCACCGTCCTTGGTTTCGTCGTCGGTCTTTCTCTATCCTTCCGCTCCTCCACAGCCTACGAGCGCTACTCTGAGGGTCGCAAGACATTCTGCACACTCGTCATCCAATGCCGCAACCTGTCCCGTTACGTCTGGGTCCACGTTGAGGAGCGTCCAGAGTCCACTCGCGAGGATCTTCTTCAGAAAGTCACCGCTATGAACCTCATTCTCGCGTTCGCGCAGTCGGTCAAGCATCGCCTTCGCTTCGAGCCATATGCCCATTACGATGATATCAAGGACTTGGTCGGACATCTCGATACGTATGCAAAGGCAGCACACAAGCCACAGAATCTCGAGCCGGTCAAGAAGACGCCATGGAAGAGACTCGGCGAGCACCTCGGTCTGCCATTCGCCATGTCCAACCCACGCAAGGAGATGAAGCGTTCCGATCGCCCACTCGGCAACATGCCACTTGAGATTCTCTCCTACATCTCCGCATACTTCGACGAGGTTTCCAAAAACGGTCAGCTCAAGTCCGCCGTCGTCGGCTCTCAGTTTATGAACGCCTTGGCCTCTTTGACCGACAGCACTGGTAACCTCGAGCGTGTCCTGACCACCCCACTCCCAATCGGCTACAACATCCTCATCTCTCAAATCGTACTCATCTACATCTACCTCCTCCCATTCCAGCTCTACGACTCCTTGAAGTGGGTCACCATCCCGGGCACTATCGCAGCAGCATACATCATCCTCGGCATCGCGACCATCGGCGACGAGCTTGAGAACCCATTCGGCAACGACGTGAATGATCTGCCACTGGACTCTTACTGCGAGGAGTTGCAGCGCGAGATCGATACCTTGATGTCCACTCCGATTCTGGGATTCAATGATATCGTCCAGGCCGGCATGAATGAGAATAAGCCGCTTTGGCCATTGAGCGAGAAGGTCTATGGCGAGTGGTTGGATAGGAGTGAGGATGAGATTAGGAGTGCGTTGAGGACTAAGGTTGTTATGGCTAAGGGTGTTGGTTCCAGGGCTGGTACTGCTGCTGCGCCGGTGGATCACATGGGGAATGTCTAAATGCTTTCGGGCATTGGGTTGGAGGAAGAATATTTGAAGACATGGTCAGAAGAAAGGAACGTCGGTTTCTTCAATTTGTTGCGCGGTTGGCATGGGTGATCTTCCATCACATCACATCACATCACATCACATCACATCACATCACATCACAGCGAGATTACTTTAGCCTGATCTATTTAGCGTTTGTATTTCAGCTGCCATCTGGCTGTCTTAGATTTTAGAGGCATTAGCATGCATGTATCTGGCTGGTAAAATGGGAACGGAGGACGAGCCGGCATTTAGACAGATTTATATTTCGCCCACAATCAGAATGATAATGGTACCACATCTTCTTTCATAACTTCCGCATTTTGATGGCCATAAATGCACTCCCACTGCCAACCAGAATTGCCGAGGCGATGAAGCCAACTACATAGGACCACAACTATAAGCTCATCATCAGCTCAGTCGTTACCGCCTAAGCTAGGTGCTATCAACCCTTACTGGTCAAGCGACGCGAATCAGATGTCTTTCCTCTAAACTACATAAGCGAGAGCAGTGCGCCGAGCGATCAGCGCCGCTGCCGCGATAAGGTACTGTACTGCTCTCCGCCATGCTACCCCTCCGCAAAACTCCAACTTTGACAGTCGTTACTCTGCTGCCCTAACGTCAAAGATATGAGGGCCAGTAGAATCTGCTGATTCTTCACAAACCGCCTATGGCAATCATTGTAATGTTGAATTTTGAACAGCATGATCGTGGTGGTTGCCCTTATCCGCCTCATCCCAACTTTCAAGAGTGCCAAGCCAAACTTATCTTCCTGGCAAACCGTCTGCCAATCGGCGAGTCGTTCTTGCTGCGGCCATGCGTCACTCTCAGGGGGGTCCCCTGAAGTACCACACCGATTTCGCAGCCAAACTTTGGCTGGCCTGTGCGGCCATTGAGCCCGTTCTGATAAGAAGACTTGGCGGGTCCCTCCACAAAACTTAGTGACTCTTCCTCCACTCTGACCCATCACCAAACTGATTGACACATTTCATCTCGACGCCGCCCTTCTGACATATCATCAAGCAACAACATCGAGGATAGCGAAGGAGTTATCCGATTTCGTTCCGAACTCTCCGTTTGAAGGCAATCAGCGTCTATGAGTGCGCGCCCTTCAGTTTTCACTTCTCAGGTATGCTTCACTATATAACGAGTCCTTCGGTATGGATGTGGGACGAGGTTGTGCTCCATCACCACGTCAAGCTTTGATCATGGGGGTATCAAGATGCCAACATGTTCAGTGCTGTCCACATAATGGCCTACTCTATCGTCCCGGAACCAAATGCTAACAGGTTAAAAGGATTACATTTCAGGTACACCGCCTCAACTTATCGACCTCGCAACTATCCAAGATGAGACTAATTAATTACCATAGATCATATCTGGAAGGCATCGGTAAATTGAAACCGACCACAGCAACAGAACTACGTCAACCATAACAAATATCACTATGCTCTCCCGTCTCAGCAAGGTACCTGCCCTCAAGCAGGCTGGCCTAGCCTTTAACGGCCGCTTAGCCACGCAGCAGACACGCAACCTCGCGACCGTGGAGGATACACCAGTTGGTCGCGTTGCGCCGGCTCGCAGGCCAAGGGCTACGCCGATTAGCCACGATCGCGCGACTTTCACAATCAGGGTGAGTCAAAGCTTTTTACAAGGGGGAAGTGAGGAAGAATACTGATAAGTGATAGGATGGACCAGTCTTCCACGGCAAGTCTTTCGGAGCCAAGAGCAACATCTCCGGCGAGGCTGTCTTCACCACATCGCTCGTCGGGTATCCCGAGTCGATGACCGACCCATCGTACCGTGGACAGATCCTCGTCTTCACCCAGCCATTGATCGGCAACTACGGCGTTCCCAGCTCTGAGAGGGACCAGTTTGGCTTGCTGAGGTACTTTGAGTCGCCTAACATCCAGTGTGTGGGTGTTGTTGTTTCCGACTACGCTGCGCAATACTCGCATTGGACTGCTGTTGAGTCGCTGGCACAGTGGTGTGCAAGGGAGGGTATCCCGGCTATTTCGGGTGTCGATACGAGGGCGATTGTCACGTATCTGAGGGAGGAGGGTTCGTCTTTGGCGAGGATTACGATTGGGGAGGAGTACGATGCTGATCAGGATGAGGCGTTCGTTGATCCGGAGCAGATCAACTTGGTTAAGCGTGTTTCTACCAAGGCACCTTTTCATGTCACCTCTCCTAATGGAACCGCTCATGTCGCCGTGATCGACTGCGGTGTGAAGGAAAATATCATCCGCTCGCTCGTCTCTCGAGGTGCCTCGGTTACCGTCTTCCCGTACGACTTCCCGATTCATAAGGTCGCTCATCATTTCGACGGCGTATTTATCTCCAATGGTCCAGGTGACCCAACTCACTGCCAGGAGACTGTCTACCATCTCAGCAGGCTCATGGAGACCTCCCAAGTGCCAATCTTCGGCATCTGCCTTGGCCACCAGCTTCTCGCCTTGGCCGCTGGAGCCCGCACTATCAAGCTCAAGTATGGAAACCGCGCGCACAACATCCCAGCCCTCGACCTGACGACCGGCCAATGCCATATCACATCCCAAAACCACGGCTACGCAGTCGATACCACAACCCTGCCGTCCGACTTCAAAGAGTACTTCGTCAACCTGAATGACGGCTCCAACGAGGGAATGATCCACAAGACCCGTCCAATATTCTCCACGCAGTTCCATCCTGAGGCAAAGGGTGGACCAGAGGACTCAGCGTATCTGTTTGATATGTATATCGAGAATGTGAAGAAGTACAAGGAGACGCAGGCGGGTTTGAAGGGAGTTGTGAATCAGCCGATAAGCCCGTTGTTGATTGATCTGTTGGCGAAAGAGAGGGTGGGGGTTGCGCCGCCGCAGGCGAGTGTTAGGGCTGCAGCTGCTATTGTGGCGAAGGCTGCCCAGGAGGGAAGTGCTGTTGGTGCTTTTGCGCAGGCATTGTAGGCTGGAGTTATGCTTGCTTGTTCGTGTGTGAAGGAGCTCGCTGCGGTGGAGTGTGGCGTTCTCGATTGGAATCTTGTTACTAAATAGTCAACGTTGCCTATTGTTATCCGATTGCCAGTGCGCCTATTATGTTATTATCTTGTGCTCCTACTCGCTTCCTTCTAATGTTTATACTCTATATCTCATGTATGCCCACTCACTTCTCGACCTCTCTCGGACCGGTGACCTGCATTCGACATTCTTTCCTTCCATTCTCACCACAACCCACCACACATTCGATGCGGCTCAAGATGGCGTCAGTTCTTCTTTCAGTTGAACTTGGCATAGACTCAACCGATAGCGGCTCTGCCGTCACTTTTTTTCTTCGACTTCGCTTCTATATAATCTCCCCGTTCCCTCAGCATCACTGCTCGCCATTTCGCCAAGTCCATTCGTCATATCTCTCCACCAGAACACAACGTAAACACTGCCTTTCTGCGCGCGTGCGTTGCTTTTTGCCGGATTTGCTTCTGCCCCGCCACAGAGTGGGCCATGCTTCAACAACCGTTTAGAAGACCGATGAGGGACGTTGAGAACTCGGAGACTCTTAGAATTGGGAAGGAATAAAATCTCGTTGACAATGACCACTCTATCCTACTCAAACGAAACCGAGTATCACGCAGATATGACGGTAAATACAAGTCGCGTTTTACTACGCACAATGTTTTCATTTATTATTGTATGGCAATAGAGAGATAGCTACCAAGTCTCCTGCAAATACCGCCCGCTCTTTTCCATACCCTTAAGGTGCGCCTCGGCGGCCGAAAATGATAGGCCGCAGGTGATTAAGCAGGAGAGGAGGGCTGCGCGCACGGCTATGGGCATTTTCCCGCTGGAGCCGCAGATGAAGAGTGTGCCTCCGCCTCCTTTTACTGGCTGCACCTCTTGCTCCTCGGCCTCTACATCCCCATTCCCACCTCTCTCCTCGGCCTCGCCCATGACATCCTCTCCCTGATAGCTTGGTTCTGGCGCAACGACTGCCTTAGTTCCTCCCCCAATATTGACAACCGCCCTATCTGGTTTTACATCAGGACGTGAGGACGAGAGGACGCCCTCGGGACCAACGCACTCCCAGACAAGTCTCGAGTTCTGCCGAATAATGTCTTGGACGTATATTTTTTCTCTTTGGTCGCGCGACCATGCTGTGAGGCACTGAACGCCCAAGGCCGGCCATTCGGAGCCGTAAAAGAAGTCTGCTGATTTGTTGCGGCCGCCATAGACCAGGACGGCCTTCGCCTTTGCTTCTCGCCCTTTCTCGACCGACGGCCTCGGTTCGTCAGTCGGCTCCTTGTGCTCAATCTGATGTTGGGAGTGAGAGGATGATGGGAGACCCAAAACAGCAGCGCGTTCGAGGAAGAGAGAGCGGATGGGCGCAACGCCCGTCCCGGGCCCTACACAAAGTAATGGTTTTCGGACCATGGCGTAGCTGTGATGCGCGATGTCCCATGACGCGTTTTGGATCGTCACTCCGATTTGTGTCCCAACAGGGAGGGAGGCGATGTACCGGGAACACAGCCCTTCTCTTATCTTCCTCAACACAGTGCGGTATTTGACCAGGGCGACTAGGATGTCGATTTGCGATTCGGCGTTTTGACAGTTGGCAGGGTTGGAGTTGGATGGGTGTTTCATCTCCCCACCAGAGGCAATACTAAACTGCCGCCCTCTTATCCTGGGGAAGATAGAGAGGATGTAGCGAAAGGGGATGCGGACGGAAGAGAAATCGGCGAGGACTTCAAGGATAGACCGCCGCGGACGCGTGCAGTAATCGTAGTACTCATCGCTGAACCTCGGGTCGCTAAATTCTTGGAGCCGGGCACGGTGGTCGGGGGAAGAGGAGAAGTGGACGCAGAGCTCGAGAAAGTAGCGGGAGGGTATGGCGGAGATGTCGAGGGTATGGAGCAGTAAACCTCTCAACGTTAAGGTTTGCGGCAGCGCACCATCCACCGCCGCCGAGGTCGAAGCTTCCGGTGATTGCTCCCCGTCACCATCCGAGGGATGCAACGGGTTCGGGACGACAGTCAGCGGCACATCAACAACGTCCCCCCATCCTTGAGTTGCAATGAGTGCAGAGACGTCCCGAGGGAAATTTTTGGGATAGATGGTTACGATATCGCCCGGCTGGTAGGAGATGTGGTGGGATGAGGTAAAGGTTAGGTGGCGGACGTCCTGAAAGTGTGTTTGGGGCGTTAGACGGAGGTTGGAGGAGAGGGTGAGTGTGTGTGTTGTGTTGGGGAGGATTAGAAGGGGTGACACGTCGGCGTCTTCTGATTCTGGGGGAGGAGGTTGGGTTGGAGGGATCACAATGCTGGGTAATGGTGCTGCACCATCCTTATTTGAGTCGGTAGGCGATGGGGTGAAAGACGAAGGTGCGTCGGTGGGCAGCTGTGTTGCTGGGTCGAAACCTTCCGTCCCTGCTGCGAGGACGTGGACGTCTAACTCGAGAGATTGATCCATGTGGATTTCGGCGGCACGCTCATCAACATTAAGTACAAACTTCGGCTCCAAGAACTGATCATCCTGTATCGGTTCGACGCCGGCTGGTAACGGGCAATTTTCTAGAAGCCAGGTTTTTAGGTCTCGAGACCAAGGGAGGAAGGCTCCGTCGGTTCTGTAGGTGTCAGTTTGGCTCCATCAGAGAGGTAGTTCCAAAATAAGAAGTACTGTGTAGAAGGGGTGAGAGGGATGTAAGGCGGGGGAGGGAATAGGTACCCCTCTTCATGTTGCTCATCGGCTTCACCTCTGCCGTATACTTCTCGTGCTCCCAGTTGTTCGAGGCGTTTGTGGAGCTTTCGGGCAGCCCAGTTGAACCTGCCTTGGTTAGTGGTGCTCGTAGCCTGTGAACCAAGATTCTGGAATCGGCCATTCACGTTGCTTTGCTTTTAAAGCAAGGCTTGGAGAGGGCGAGGATAGTTATGAGGTAGATAGTGACAGGACATACTTGACATAACTCGAGTCGCCAAATCCAAATGTTGTGAATGCAACGCTTCTGAGACAGCCTAATGGCAGCTTTTTCCGAAGCAGGCTCTTCCATAGTTTTGTGCCGTTGCTGGGTATATCACCTTGCCCAGTAGTAGAGACGGTGAAGACCACAAGTGATGGCTCGAGTAGTTCAGACTAGCAATCGGTTAGTAACTGGCCTAAGACGGAACTTGGTCTACAGAAAAGCCACGACACATATATTGAATGAGAACATTTTTCAACCTCTATGAACGATGGCAAATGTTGTATAGCCTATACGCTGCCCGTACGCTCTAGATATGCAGGGCAACAGGGCCCAAGACTGATGTACCCGGAAAGTGAGAAAGGGGGCAGAGCACGTGACGTACCAGTTCAACAGCATCCATAGACTTGACCTCGACATCGAATCTCAGCCTCTGAAACAACCTTCCCAACGAGTTTGCAGCATCTTCACTCGTGCCTGTCTCGGAGGCGAGCAAGACAAGCACAGTCCTTGGCTTGGCATCGACACTGCTTATACGAAGCTTGTTCCCCTTCTCTGACAAGGCTAACTCCTCCTGGCCAGCACTTGGATTCGGAGTATATTGGTTGCCAGTCATAGTTGTTTCCAAGCTGTGGATGCAGCATGCACGATTACCACAGTGGTGACAGGGTAGGAAGATGAGGAGGGGAGTCCTTCTTTATCTTATCTGATCATCTTTTTTCAGGTGTCACATGATCAATTCCTCAGGACAAGGCGGTGAAGGGTCACAATGATTCGCGTCAAGGTCTGTCTCTCCTCTCTCTCTCTTCTCTTACTCTCTCTCTCCTCTTACTCTCTCTCGCCTCCTGCTCCCTCTCGCCTCCTGCTCTCTCTCGCCTCCTGTCAAATTGATGCTGTAATCTGCTCAGCCGCTGCCAAAGTGCTTCTGGTTCTCCGATCTATGACCCATCGGGAAACTGCACGAAAACAGAGCGACGGAGAGAGGAAAGAGCTCCTTCCGATTGATCAGTCGGTGAGCCGTGATGGCGGCAGGAGCCTAGAGCCTAGAACATGGCCAAGAGATCTAGGAGGTGCTGACATCCTTCATTGCAGCCCATGGGGAAGGCTCGACAGTGACAACAGGAGACAGAGTGAGGAATGAAGGGTTGATCAAGAACCACTAGCTTATCACCGTCTCTGCAACGGTATTTGAAGTGAAGTGGTAAGCAGCACTGTGGAATAGCGCATATAGCGCATATGGCGCGCTTCAGTAAGCACAGCGATGCGTCATAACGTCAACTTCATGCTCACATTGTCACGGCGACAAGCCGTGCAATATGCAGAGGATATCGTGAAGCGCATGCGCCCGAATAAAGGTGAAGCGACAAGGTGATACCAGCATAGTAAATATTTCTGTGTTACAGTATAAGCACATAAAAATAAATTAATGCGATTAATTAAAGACAGACAAACAGCAGTTATGTCCTCTATTCCATAGCTCCTGTACAGTCATCGTCATAGTTTGGCGGACGGAACCACAGCTGCGCCCCGATAGAATCGTGTGGACAGCTCGACCCATAATTGAAGGCTGGTTGTGCTGTTTGACTGGGAAAGGGCCGTGACTGCACCCCTGCCGTCTATGCTCGTATCGGGTAAGTGGTCCCTGTTTTTTGCCCAATCTGACTTAGCGGCATTCAGGCGTGCGAGTTGGGCAGAAGGCAGCGGAAGCTACGCCCAGACGGGCCCTTTCGCTGTGGACAGGCTGGGGAAATAAGTTCATCCCCTTCCCACTTCTTAGACTGATCTCTTTCTCCCTTCTTACCATACCACAATCAACGCATCAGAACAACAACACCTTAACACTCCCAAACTCCTTCGAATCTAGGGCACTAAGCTACCCTACTACAACTCCCCCACCTTTGTTCAAGAGTCAATTCACTACTCAGACCAACGTCGACAATCAAATCACCTCAATCACACTCATCAGTCATCTACCTTCCACACTAAAACCCAAATCATTCATCATGTCTGCCATCGTGGAGAAAGTCACTGACGCCGTCAACGACGTTACTGCCAAGCTTGCAAACACATCCGTCTCGGACAACAAGACCACCGACAAGCCAGCCACCTCTGCCGCCAGCAATGACGCAGTGTTGGCTTCCGCTGCCGAGGGACGTAGACTTTACATCGGAAACCTCGCTTACGCGACGACCGAGGGGGAGTTGAAGGATTTCTTCAAGGGCTTCCTTGTGTGAGTTTTTATTTTAATCGCCCAAAAAGGCGTGTTATGTGTTCTCATGATGCCGCTGTGGTCACCAGTTCAATCAGACGGTCATGATAGCATTATTTGAGCACAAACAGCAGCCAAACAGTACAACGACGTAAATCAGCTACTAACAACAATCCTAGTGAGAGCACCTCTATTCCAAAGAACCCACGCACCGACCGCCCAGTTGGCTACGCCTTCGTCGACCTTTCCACCTCCGGAGAGGCCGAGCGTGCGATCCAGGAACTGTCCGGCAAGGAGATCCTTGAGCGCAAGGTCTCTGTTCAGCTTGCTCGCAAGCCAGAGCCAGCCGGCGAGAAGGCCACACACGCCCAGAGCGGTGAGGAGGGTGCTTCCGGAGCTGAGGGCACTCGCCGCAGACAGTCTGGACGTGGCCGTGGCCGCGGACGTGGACGTGGTGGACGCGCTGCCCGTGCTGGTGAGCACGTAAGTTTATCCCCGGAGCCGTTTTTGCTTGCATTGGATTCGTCAAGCCCGCTCATAGATGGCCTACTCAAGTGGCTAGACCTCGAGTTGAGGAAACTTTGACAATCAAAGCCATATCATGACATTTATTCTGACATTTATTAGCAGCAGGGTGATTTGACCACCGGCGAGGTTCTCCCACTCCAGGACATCACCAACGAGGCCGCCAACAACAAGGAGCACATGGATGAGAAGAAGGGCCCACGCCAGCCACGCGAGCGCCGTGAGCGCGGCCCACCAGCCGACGGAGTTCCATCTAAGAACAAGGTCATGGTCGCCAACCTTCCATACGACCTTAGCGAGGAGAAGGTCAGTCGCGAAATCACCTCAATATCTGAACATCGTTGCTAACTCTTTACAGCTCAAGGAGCTTTTCGCTGCTTACGAGCCAGTCTCCGCCAAGATTGCTCTCCGCCCAATCCCACGCTTCATGGTCAAGAAGCTCCAGGCCCGCAACGAGCCACGCAAGGGCCGCGGCTTCGGCTTCGTTACTCTCGCCTCTGAGGAGCTCCAGCAGAAGGCTGTTCAGGAGATGAACGCCAAGGAGATTGACGGTCGTGAGATCGCTGTCAAGGTCGCCATCGACAGCCCAGACAAGACTGATGAGGAGTCCAACGCCCCAGCTGGCGACAACAGTGCCGTTGAGGAGAAGCCAGCCACCACTGAGGCCGTCGCCGTCGCTCCTGTTGCTGAGGCTGCTCCAGCCACCGCCACTGCTTAAGCAGTTCATTTTGTACTTTTAGTTTTTTAACGACGGGGAGGACGACGGGAGGTGCTTCATTTGTTTGTAGCGCATGGGTATGGGGGCATTGCTTTTACGTTAGGGCATTGTTACTTCTCCTGGCGTAACTACGGACAAAGCACGGGGGATTATGAGATGAGGACATGCGCTGGAAACACCTGGTTCGTTGATAATGAACGAGCCAGGCGACTAGCTTACGAATCGTATTCATGACACATGGGTTTGTTTAATTGGGACAGTAACATTCGACGAACAGAATGAAGAGGGTTATGCATCTTAGGGAGATTCGCTTTGTGATGATGATAGTAGGGTCTTTAAGTAGGAGATTAGATGGTGGTAAACGAGGCCGGACGTGATTGACCAGAATATGAAACCCTATGAACTCTCTGCTTCTGATTCCCTTGCAGCCTGACCGTGAATGAAGGTGTGAATTAGAGTGTCTCCAAGATAGCAGATGTGGTGTTGTTACCAAAGAGCTCCGAGGTAGACGAGGCTGAGCTTGACTCGTTGCCAAGACAGCGTCATGATGGACCAGACCACGAACCAGGGTTGGCGCATCCCACGCTAATGCTCTGCGAACCACACTTCTACCCCCTTTGCTGCACCTTGATGGTCGGATCTTGACGACGTGAAGCACGATCAACACGACACCATTGGCGTTCAAAGATCAACGCATTGCGCATTAGATCGTCTCAATTTAGCGGACTCGTTTCTGTAGAAGACCAACTGGTTGCCATTGTCGCAAGCAGCCTCAGTATTCTCAATAGCTTCGAAGCTCAAGAATTACTCAATACACACGACGCCACGCAATCCGAGTATTCAGACTTCGCAGTTGGAAGGCGAACTCGGCACAACTTCAGTACGATGTCGACATCGAAGGGAATGTGGGAGGTGGATCCGGAGACACGGTCTAAGGTATTTCTTCCCCTCCTTCTCCTCCTCCCGCCATCTTCTCCCATTATCCACTCCTCTCCCCGCTTCCAAATCCCATCTACTCTCAATCTCCTCCGTCACCAATGTTTGCCATTCAAGTGACACAAGAGCCTCACTGCCTCTGGACCTCACTAACTTCCGGCAGTTAGCAGCCATAGCACGCACGAACAACAACGAGACATGTATCGACTGCGGAGCCTCGGCGCCTCAATGGGCAAGCCCAAAGTTTGGGATCTTTGTGTGTCTTGAATGTGCGGGGATGCATCGGGGGTTGGGGGTGCATGTTTCTTTTATAAGGAGTGTGAGTATGGATGCCTTCAAGGGGGGTGAAGGTACGTCACACTGTTCTCTTGGTTGATGTAAAGGTGAAGAGTTCACGGAGTTGAGGAGTAAGGTTGGCCTTGAGAAGATATTGGGTTGAGCACAGGAAGAGAGGGCAGAGCGTGGAGAGGCAGTGGTGATGAGAAGGGGTTAAGACGACAGACGGACGGACGGAAGTGGAGAAGGATGGAGGCTGACTACAAGCAGTGGAGCGGATGAGAATAGGCGGGAATAAACGCTGGCGCTCCTTCTGGGAGAACCACGAAGAGACCAAAGCCATGGGTTTAAAATGGGAAGAAACCACCGTCCGCGAACGCTACGAGTCCGCAGTTGGCGAAGAATACAAAGAGCTGCTAAGCAGCGAGGTCGAGGGCAGAGCATACGTCAAGCCAACGCCAATTGCGAAACCACCACAGAACGATTTCCAACCTCCTCCACGAGCTTCCACCACAAGCTCTCTCAGCAATACAAGGTCGGGGAGTCCGGCATTGAGCGGAAACAAGGCAAAGGTAGACGCCGCCTACTTCTCTCGTCTGGGCAGCGCTAATGCGGCAAGACCGGCCGATCTCCCGCCAAATCAGGGTGGAAAGTATGGAGGCTTTGGGTCGGAAATGCCAAGTCCTCCAACCACCAATGACTCCTCGGCTCCTCCTGGCATAGACGAATTTCAAAGAGACCCCGTGGCGGCGCTTACGAAGGGGTTTGGGTGGTTTGGGGGGATGGTCAATAAGACGGCGCAGACGGTTCAGAAGAATTATGTAGCGCCGGCGGCACAGAGGTTGGCGGATATCGATACTTCGAACCTTTCTAGTACGGCGCGCATGACTGCGGCGCAGCTGGCGAGGAGTGCGCAAAGTGCTGCGGCCACGGCGACGATGACGGCGCAGCAGGGGACGAGGGGTTTGGAGAGGGAGTTTAACAGATTCGTGGAGGGTGGTGAAGGGGGAAGGAAGCCGTTGGATGAAAGTAAGACGGATTTCTGGGAGTCTTTCGGGATGCCGAAGGAGGAGAAGGGCTTGGGGAGTAGGGCTATGGGCACTGGCCAGGGCGGGCATATGGGTGGATTTGGTTCCGAGGGTGTGAGGGAAATGGACAGTGGCGTGGTTGAGAGGACTTCGGGGAGGAGTGCTGTGCTGGAGACTGATACTGATGAGTTGGGTAGGCCAGTTGGAGGGCTGAGTGAGAAGCAGAACAAGGCCTCGATTACCACTGCAATTAAGAAGACGGCAGAAAAGAATGCGTCCGCGGATGATGGGTGGGAGAAGTGGTGATAAACATCATGTACAGCACGCTGCAATAGAGACGAGAAGATTACTTCTAACCACATGCATCGTGGGCTTTTATTGTCAGTCTGGATTGGGGATGCTTCTTGTTTGTTATGTGTATGTTTACATCAGCTTCAGTTTTTGTTGCGGTCTTTTCTTGACAATTGGGGCAGGAAGCATACTTCGGAAATTAAAGGTTTGCAGGTGTGTTGTCTTAGAGTCTTAGCCCTTGAGCTTCTCATTCTGCTTCACAGCTTTGCGTTGCTGCCCTTCCCACTCATCAGGAGCGCTAACAAACGTGAAGACTAAGCTTCTCTAGATCAGACTTGGTTGGGGTCTTTTTATCTTTGCAAGAACCTTGGGTCTTGGGTTTTGTGACACCTCGGAATATTAGCCAGGAAGAAGTACGGAAACAAAAACTAGCACGGACAGACGTCCCAGTTGCTTTTATTAGCTATTTGTGTACGTCAGGAAGTAGCCCGTTGGGCCGTTGCCGACCGTTGTGCACTGTATTCTGGTGGTAAGTACTAAGTCGAAGGAAAAGAGACCGCAGTTGGGACAAATCGTTTATCCTCGACAAGGACCTTGCATGAGAAAGTGCCGGCATAATTTGATGAAAGATTTTCGGTTGTGGCAAGCAGGGGGAAGAAACCTTGAGCTTAAGAAGGCGCCCGGAATATCCTAGAGGGGGTATTGGATGACCTTAAACTGTCAGACGTTTCAGAGTTGAGGTCTTTACTTTTAACTGACTCTGCCACTCATCAGAGTGGAGAAATACGTGTACAGGGCGAATAACGCAACACACTTATTCGGAACATTCTTGAGAATATTTCTCATTCTGTTCTCGGGGATAGAATAGAATACATCTTTGGGTGTTCTCGAGAATAAGAACAAGAGCTGGCTTATCTCGATTATTTTCGATAACAGGAATAATGTTTACGTCGAGATTACGCAAATCTATGTTCAGTTCTTGCCTAGAGTGCATGGAGGCATGCAATCACAGACATTTGTTGTGACTTTTATTACAGCGTCAAAATCACAGAGCATCATTGCCTTAGTCAGCACTTATTCCATTATTCGGAATGTTCGGAGTGTCTCCTCAATTGCTGCCCTAAAACCCTACCGTAAAACCAATAACCTTTCATTAAGAGATTATCTTGCCTAAACTCGCTAATTTGGTGTCCGTGCATACATAATAGTAACAAGGCGTTATACCCAGTAGGCAGCAATACCGGCCGGTTCTTACTTATGATCTTTCTACCGGAATGTTTCCGTTTAGAGAATGCTATTTTGGTTCCCGATTACATTCCCTTAACGGGATGTTATTGTATGTAGAGGTGGCAGTCTAGACATTAGAATCTCATAAAGTGACATTTTAGTTTTCCGGCGTACTTCGAATCTTCAATCTCCTACTTGGCTTATGCTAGTTCACACAATTCAATACGCAATCTTGACAACGAAGACGCCGCCCATGCGGCAACCAGTGAACTTTTATTTCTAAACAAAATCCGACAAAGGACGATTAAATACCCGAGAAAAAATATGTCATCCTACGTGAACGAACTCTTGTTTGATATGAAAATGCTGTTTAGCCGTGCCACGCTTCTGCTTCTCTGCTTTCCTTGCAGCTCGCTTATTTCTTATGAAGATATTTCTCTGGCGCTGTTGAGCTGTATCGTCGTCCTCGCCTCGCTTGACCGGAGACCTTCCGTCCTTATTGCTCCGCAATACTTATCCATTCTGCTGTCTAAACACCATGCCATCAACCTCAAGTGTGCCCTTCCTTTCTTGGCGTCTCACCACCTGGAGGACCACCGCCCTCCTTCCTCTTCCTCCTATCCACCATCCTCTTCAACGCATTCAATTTCTCTTCAGTGACGCGGATAGCTTCGTCAACTTCGACGTCGCTGCCAGTCTCCTCTCCGAGTTTCTCCTCAATCCCTCTCCTCACATCCTCACTGGCCTCATGAATCCCCAGCCCATTAAGCCCATTCGTCCCCTGCAACCCGATCCTCGCCTCCAACCACTCCCACAGCTCCCCCTCTTCCTTCCTCCAAATCCCCTCATACGCCGCAACCCTCTCTGCATTCGACCAACCCATGCCAACCGCTCCCCTATCTGGGCTCTGTCTTCCAAAGCCAAACCACGCTGTCACCAATAATCCAACTAGCAGCCCGTACACCATATTCCCACTCAACAGCGGCTCTACGATATCGACTACAGGACCGAGGAAGGGGTGCAGCGGTTCCATCATGCCCCAATCCTCCGTCTTTGTCACCATCGGGGTAGGTTTTGGCTTCGGGTGCCCAGCGGCCTTGCGACCTTTACGTTTCTTGCCACCTGCGGTGACTGTGCCTGCTTGAGTACGGCCTGAGGAGACGGCGGATTTGAGAGATTTGACGATTTCGACAGCGTAGGTTGCTTGGCCGTCATTGGCGCCTTTTTCGATGGGTCCTATATCTTTTAGTTTGGAAGTCCGAAAATGGCGGTGGTGAGAAAAAACATACCCTTAAGCCACGATTTGCCAGACCACTCAATGGCGCAGTTCATCTGGATCCGTGTCGCGTTGCCTTCGGCCCAAGTAAGACAGTATTTCGTCTTGGTCAAGAAGATGTTTCCGCTTGGCACGTCGGGGGTTTGTGTGGACACAGTAACGCTCACGCACTTGTCCAGGTCCAGGGTATCGAGCGTCTCAGTTGTGATGCACTTTGTGGACTTTGGTCCGATGGATGCATACAACGGCTTGATGTACGAGTACACCCTCGTCTTATTGTCCTGAGTCAGCCCCCGCTTCTCCTCCATCGTCAGTTCGAGACACTTCATGTCGTTGGTCAACCAGTTGGATAGCCAAACCGTCGACGCAGGACCGAACATGAGGTTGTATATCTTGCCCAGCGGTGCCTGGACAACCTCATCGGCAATAACCTTCTCATAATGCAAGTCGCCGTCCATACACTCCGTAGGCGCATGTGTAGTGGGTCCGGGATAGTCGACAACGGCACCTCCAACACCCCCGTCTTTCTTTTCGGCCACTCCGTCGCCTCCTGGAGGCTTCTGCTTCCCTGACGGTTTTCTAGCAGCAGGCTTCTCCAGGCTCTCACTTCTTGCCTCCTCGTCATCACCCTCTTCGAAGCTTTCCACATCGTCGTATTCCTCGTCTTCGTCGTAAATCTCCTCATCGCTGCCGTCTCCAGATTCAGAGCCAGAGTGCACCGCGCTGTCACCGTCGTCCTTCTCGGTCTTATCTCCGCCACCAGCCTCCTCTATTCTAACGCCATTTAGGGAGCTGCGGAGACTAGGATGGCCCA
Organism: Antarctomyces pellizariae; assembly: GCA_010623925.1. Taxonomy (NCBI): domain Eukaryota; kingdom Fungi; phylum Ascomycota; class Leotiomycetes; order Thelebolales; family Thelebolaceae; genus Antarctomyces; species Antarctomyces pellizariae. The sequence continues at coordinate 5,253 of WCAA01000134.1, read as the reverse complement.
GCTTCCAGATTCCGACGATGAGGTCGTATGTCGAGTCTCTGGATGCGAAACTGGCGAAGACGTTTTTAGAATGCAGCGTAGATATCATCAGACCGTTCTTGAACAGCAGCGCCGTGCTTCTCTTCTCCACAGAAACAATCTCGTCAAAACTCATAACCAGTGTGGTGACCCAGCCAAAGATGTTGCTGCTGAAGCAAAGATGCCCTTCTGAGACGTATAGTCTGCCATGTGCTAGAATCTCTCTTTGTAAAGCACAACTGTAGTCTTCGATCAGGTAGTCATCTTCGGGTACGCTCTTGAACAGTTGATGGAAGTCTCTATTTCTCTTCTTGCTGGCGACAGCGAAGCCAGTAACCTTGGGTTGTGGCCCACCAGCCACGGAGTTGGCTGTGGTACTAGCTGCCAGCGCTGCGCCCACAGTCGTCCCCGTGGCCGCAGAGCTTCTTCTATGTCTCCGAATAGGCGCTCCGAGGGCACTTCGTATACTATTGCTGCGTCCTGTCCTTCCTTCAAACACGCTCCCATTTTGCGGACTCTGGTCGCCTATCACGCTCGGCTCGTAGACTGCGAGAGGATCGGTGACTGTAATATCGTCGACAGCGGGTGTCACAGCATTGGCTTGGTCGTTCATTACAGACAACCCTGGTGGCTGAAGCCCATATCGATCTACATCGTCGTTGACGTCAACGGTTGCCGTGCGGCCGAGTACATATGCGTCGTCGAACCTGGCAGAGGTAGGTGTGTTCGCAGCCTGTGGCGTTTGGCTGATACCGAGTGCCTCCAAGCTCAAATCTCCTCGTCCTAGTGTCTTGACAGCCGGCTCTTTGGGTGGTGCATTGCTCCCAAACGGGCTGTCGTCTGGCGTCTCAACCTCGACGTCGTCCATTGGCTTGGCTACCGGCGCTTCATTCGTGCCACTCCTAACTCTATTCTGGCCGGGCAATGTCGTATTAGTGATAGTATTGCTCAGGTTATTCGCGGCCGTCTGTGCTGCCGAGAAGACGTTGGAGAAGAAGCCAGACTGTTGTGCTTCCTTATTGCTTCCACCTGGCGTCCCATTCTCAGGAGTCGGGGTCAAGGGTGCTGAGGTCATGCTGGAGAGCTTGCTGGGACCTAGGCTCGAGCTTGCCGCGGAGCCTGAGCGCATCCGTCGGTGCGATATCATAGAGCCGGAAGGTGAGACCACGACGTTAGGGTTGTTGCGTATGGGCGAGGCGCCGAAGCGAGGTGAACTCCTTTCTGTAGGTGTCGGGGGTGTGCTTATGATTGCGGGCGCAGCATTACTGCTGGATGATGGGGGAGTGTTGGGTCTTTCGGTCGTAGTGATTGTAGGTATTTTAGGTTTCGGTTTCTCCATTGTCGCGGTTGTTTGGTGTTTTAGATTCGGCCTTTTTGTGTGGTCTGGCCAACAGGTTAGTTGGTGCTCAGGCTGATTTTACCTTTGGGGTCATGGCTGCGGCAACGTCATCTCCTTCGCGGTCCATGCTTCCCCAGATCTGAAGCTTGGCGTGGCTAAAATAGGTTACAGCACTAACCACAACAGTGCAGAAACCCATCAAGGCTACGGCCGCGTTCAACCACTGAGATATCGCCGGATTACTAGATATCGCCGGACTACTACACGGAGATAGACATCTTGAGCCTCAAATTTATTTTGCTGGATACAACTACTGGTTTGGCTCTTCTTATACCATAGGCAACAGACCTGGCGTAGAACATAGCAGAACACAGCACATATACAGCTCAACATCATCACTACTACTGCAGTCTTCAAGTAGAGATGGAGTCGGCTCCATTAACCTTGGTTGGTAACCGGTTCATCAACTCCTCCCAGAATCTTGTAACTAACGCTTCAAGGCCTACGAGCACGCCAAAGCAGCATCCATAGCGACCCAAACCTCAGACACCACCACCGCAATAGGTGAGCACACAAAAGCAGCGGGCGAATTCGCAAAAGCCGCCGAAACGACAGACAACCAGGAAGCGCTCCGCATCCTCAAACTCCTCGAAGCTCATCATCAGCAACTATCCACGTTACTAAAGTTCCCAGCCGAGAACCCAATCACACCTACACCCGCGGCTTTGTCCGAACCCGAGGTCGCCACGGCGCAAGAAAAGAATGTTTCCACCTCCGCTGCCGTTGCAGAACTCCGCGCCAGACCCAGAGATGCGAAGGTTGAACATAATGATGCCAAGAATGATGCGGCTATATCCAATAGAAGGACAACAGCAATGGCCAATATACAGCTACCCCGCCGCATGCCGCCCCGCGAAATGTCCAGCAGTATAGCCAGCAATTTGGCTTCTGCACGAGGAATACGATCTGGTGCAAATGCAAGGAGGGCACTGAGTCCAGATGTCACTTTGGCACAGGCGCCGGGCGCCATGGGACTGCCGCCTGCACGGAGAAGAAGCGGGCAGGGTAGTGGTGGTGAGGTCGGGAAGCCGAGTTGGCTGCCTCCAAGCACCTCTGAGCTGACGGGGGGAGATCTGGGTGAAATGGAGGGTTCGGGTTCATCAAATACACAAGGAATCCTGGCACAAGCCAGCGAGCAGGGCTTTCAACGCTTTTACAAGACTTTTGAGAGTCTGGTCAACAAAGTATCTCCCTCCCTCGCATTCACGGGCTTACCGCTCATCTCTGAAGAATCTTCTTTCTCCCCACCTCCAGACGAAGGCGTGTCCGATTCTAATAAGAAACAAACGAGAGCTCTGGCTGATAGTACTTCGAGGCAGCCGGACTTGTCAAAGTACATCTCCAAGGCCGCACTGCGCGCCTCCATCACACAAGCAGCGGCAGCTGTTAACGATAGTTTCTACGTCGTGCCGACGTCTGGACAGACCGTCTCATACGCAAACATCCTTAACCATGAAGCGAAAGAGCGACGACGCGCGGCGGTACAGCAGCATATTGAGAATCCTGATTTCTTTCCGGACCCCGAAGGAGCCCCTGACGGGGACGACGAGGATGGGTTTGTGGATGCTAGGGAGACGCTCAAGAGTCGGGAGCAAAGTTTTGGATCTAGCCCGAGTCCAAGTAGGAGTCGGACACTGAGAGTAAAGGATGCAAAGATTGATGATGCACGGGTTGAGGAACTAAGTGTTAAAAATCAGGCGCTGAAGGAGATAATTGATAAGTTGTCGAAGAGGTTGTATGCTTTTGAGTCTGCCTCACAGAACAGCACGCGGTATCTGCATGAATCCATTAGAGCCAGTCAGATACTTATGCCGTCACCGGATAAACCTACTTCTTCGCCAGCAACACCGTCTTTCAGTCGTCAAAGCAGCCTAGACAAGGATACCCAGGATCAACTAAAGGCCTTAGAAGCTAAGGTTAATGCGCTGGAAGATCTCGTAGAAAAAGAAGAGAAGAAGAGGCACAAGCTTGTGGATGAGAATGAGAAGATGAAAACCTTGTTAGGTAAATACCGCGAGCGGTGGGAGAGGTTAAAGGAGGGTGCTAAAATTCGTCGAAATGATGTGGGAAGTGGGAGTGCTGATAAGGAAGGTGGGACGAGAGCTAGTGATGGCGCTCGGTTTATTGCTGGGTAGCGAACAGGGGTATTGGATTTTTGAAGATGAGATAGGAGGGGACTGGCGCATTTGGCAGTGCGCTTTGGGAACAGGCTTTGGCGCCTGTAATAGCGATGGGTTATGTGTGCTTAGACTGATGGCTGAGTATGGGATCATTAGCATAGCGCTTAGCGGAAGAGGAACGAGTTCTGGATCCTGAGCGCTTGATCCGAATGTAACCCTGCTGTATAGCCAATTCTTTGCGGAAGTTACGCATTGCATTCATGGCGGGGATTTCCTGACCGACGATACGGATGGCAAAGATCATAAAGCCTCTTTCAGCGACACGAATCCCAATAAAGCGCTCAGCTAACAGCACTTTAGGCTAAACCAGTAAAGTAATACATCCACACGAAATTAAGAATTGTTGCTTTTTTAGAAAAATCTCAGAATGCTTACCTTTCGATTGAGTAAACCAACATCTGACAAGTCCAGCCAGCAGCTGGTTAATTTTCCGTTATTGCCATCTATTTTGCGACGGAGGCACGGCTATCCTGTTTTCTGTATTGCCGCGCATAGCTTGTTCACAGACACGTCCACACATTATGGATCATCATCCCCAGACCATTTGCAAGGAAGTACATAAGCGGGAGAAAGCCACAAGCTAAAACCAGACCTTGCATCACCAGGCCACCATAATGGTCAAAGTCCAGCCAAAATTATGCATTTTCGGCGACTTCCTTATTCAGGTTCGCGACGGAGACTTGGTTCTGACCGGCGGCTTTCCGGTGCTCAAACTCTGCTGCTTGGATGGCTTTCTTTGCGAGGGCTTCGAGCTCGAATTCACGGAGTGCTTCGGCCTTGCGCTGTTGAAAGATTGCTAGGTCGTTTGCGACTTCGGCGTCAGGCTTGAGCTTTTGGAAGAGGGGGGTCCCATGATGGTGCGTTGGCGGTTTGATTTCAATCTTTGATGTCTCGTGTTCGGCAGCTTTAAGGGCTTCGGGATCATCCTTAAGTGCTTCGATGGCTGCTTCCATTGCCTTTTAGATAGCTGATATCACTCATAATCAGAAGTTGTTCAGCAACCTCTCGAATTCCGGGCTCCTTCCAACGATCAATTCTTGCTAACAGGGCTGTGTCTGCTCTACATTGATCTGTGGTGGTGGTGTTGTCCAAACTCTGTATGCGGCTGGGGGTTTCGGGATGTCTGGCGAATTGAGTTAGTTAACAGTTGGGCCCCGTGAAATGATATCTTACCGTCCAGCTTCTTGATGAACCCGGCATCTGCAGTCATAGTGCCAGCTGGGGTGGATGAAGTGATTTGGATTTCGAGGAGACACACGGTGGCACTGATGATGAGACTGAGTAGAGATAGGATACTATCCAATTCATCCCTTCTGTCAGCGCTCATTCTTCCTCAAGCTCTTGTAGTGTAAGAGGAAGGTTTTTTTAAACGGCCGACCGGTTGCCGCTAAGGCATAGTGTAAGGGTATTGGTGTTGTCATACTGCCAATGTTGGTCTATCCGCAACGGAACTAGCAACGGTCTTCACATCTCATGGCTATCATCACTCTCGACTGCTGACATGGATAACCAGTTGAGAAACTTCTTTCTCAAGGGATGCTTGTTCCTCAGAGCTCATGATGTACCTAATTCTTCCTCCAGAAGGTTCCTGACGCTAGCGATCACCTGCGTGCCCTCATCTTCGACCTCGCTCGGCTTCCCTTTCTCCCTCTTTGG
>WCAA01000133.1:0-34248 GCA_010623925.1 Antarctomyces pellizariae | reverse complement strand
AGGACAGTGTGTTGTCCTAGTAAAACCACCCTTGGGGAGCTCTACACTCTACCTCCTAACCACCCACCATTACACCCAGCATTACACACATTACTAAGCTACTTTAGTCTACACTGTTGTCTATAACTCATGTGGTTTCACATTACCAACTAACAGCCTTTGTTACCTTTTGCGTGTGGACTACATGTAGATCTTAACCATAATATGTGCTACAGATTACATAGACCAAGACTGTAAGGATTGAAGTAGACAACATGCTAGAACTAGGCTTATAGCAACTAAGATTGCATACAATAAGCTAAAGTGTGAGCTTTCTAGTTATGGGGGCTCAGCTATTTATCTATTGAGCTTCCATCAAATATAGACTCCCACCAGGCCGTTGCCAACCCACCACTGTTACCTACAAGTTGGGAGAGTGCATGGTGGGGCCTGGGGCCTAAAACACCTACGGTTCTGCAGTTTTCCGCCCTGACACTACCATGTCTGTGACGAAGACTCTGCAAGACAGAGCACAAGGTACTGCATATGGGATATATAAAGACAACAGATCTTTGTAGACATGGACTTCTTTTCTTCTTTTTTAAGCCTTAATATTAACAGTATGTTGGCCTAGCTAGTTAAAATACAACTTGCTATTCGATTTTCACAAACAGAGATCAAAAGCATTGCACTGTCAGAGGACAGCATGCAGAGACAGTGGCTACAAACACCAATAAAGGAATTAAACCAACTAGAACTAGTTGAAGATAACTAGGCTGTATCAATGCACACCACTAAGCAGGCTTGCATCAATATTATCTAAAGACCCCTTGGCCACAGACGTACTAAACCCATTGACATACACTATCATTACATCAGGGAGCTTATTGCATAACAAAAAGCAACAGTCGCTTACCTAGTAACACAAAATATGATTGCAGATGTCTTAACAAAGCCGCTACCAGCCAAGTTGTTTGAGTGCTGCAGTAGGACCCTACTAGTCACATAAGAAGCTACGTTAAGGAAGAAGTATGCTGATAGAATAATCACTACGGTGTGGCATGCAAGGGAGCTGTTGAGAATACACTGATTGACAGTGCTATAAAAACGCCAGCAAATGATAGACAACACTGGGGTATTTAATTGGGCCAAAGCGTATGATCAGAGACGATCGATCGTTTTGTGTTATGATTCAATGATAAGTGCTGGGTAAATAGCACTAATTAAACCTCATAGGTCTACAAGAATTATAGATGATGATAGCTGTTTTAATATTACTCTTTTAAAAATTATTCGTTGATCTATACAATTGCGATACCTGGGTTCCATCCAACACGTAGCCAGAATGTCGCGGCGGACTCTGTAGGACCCAATCAAGATACATGGGAGGCAGAAGAACCTGTAAGTATTATTTCTGTGAGAATACAATCTCTTATCCTTTTTGACTCCAGAATGATATTGTGACATCACTAATCCGTATGGGACGGTCAAGTATTCATGCAAGAAGTGCTTGTGGCTTATGCACCTCAAAACAGCAATAGAAAGCACGGTGTGGTTACACTGTCCGCATATTTTGACGGCCGTCGTCCGAGGCTGTCAGAAAGCCCAGATCGCATGCTTGCAAATGACGACGCCAACTCTCGAAGGATGTGATCGTGTGTGCAAGAATTTCAATACTAAAATGGAAGGACTTACTGCACACTCTCAAGATGACAAAAGAAGCTTTCGGGATAGTTTCAAGCTGAAGTTGACAAAAGCATCACCGATTTTCGGGCGAGGGTGGTTGACTCGGTAGTACTACTCTACTCCTCGGACCGTGAAGTACTGCTTAAGTGGTACTCTGGAAACACTGGCGAAGATGAGAGGATGGCTAAGGAGGAAATGAGTAATTGCGGGGATTAAAGTGAGTTGGAGCCTTAGTGCTTCAAACACACCAACGAGGATCACCGAGTTGAGCGGAAAGGATGAATTTGGAGAACGATCAGAAATTTTATTGCCACCTACACTTCTCTCTTCTTCTTGCGTCAAGGCTGTTATTGAAGCCTTTTCAGCATTTATTATCAGGTCCCGTGTGCTACGGACAGCGCCCTCGAATGCTAGCTATATCCAAGCGCATGCTATGCTAAACACCATCAACAGAACATTAACACCACCTTGTCTCACTTACGGGCTAGCCGCATAACTAGCCTCTCCAGGGATATTGTCATTACCCTCTCCTTCTCGTACAACCTCCGCATAAGTAGCCCCTCCAGCTTCATTACCATTCTCACCACCTTCTTTTACAACTTCAGCATAAGTCGCCCCACCTGCGGAATTTCCATTTCCATTCTCATTTCCCCCATCCCTCCTCTCGGTGTTTCCGTCTGTCGCGTCACGTACATACTCAGTGCGCAACGTCCTCATCCCATCTCCGTTCCCCTCACTGCTCCTGGGCACAAGCCTCCCCACCAGCCTCGCTTCAATATCCATACTTTTCACACCCCTCGCCAAGCTGAAAAATTCGCTCAACTTGTGGCCGAAAGACTTGGCTCTGGGTCTACCTCCACTTAAGGGTCCTCCACTATCCAAACTCCTCGATAAAGCATGCTGTGCCGAATCCATCCTCTTCCTTGGCGGACTCCCGGGCCTCGTGCTCGGTCTACTTCTGCTTCTGCATCTCTCCTCTCTCTCATCATCTGAGACATCTACTGCTCCAGATGTGCGGCGGGAGAGAGACATCCGTGGACGTTTTCTCGTACCGTAGACGTCGGTTCCGCGCCTCAACGTATCCGCAACAACTACACTCAAACTACTACTTAACGGACTAATAAACGGTCCAGGTAACGGCAACATACTCTTCGCCCTCCCCGGCGTAGTGGGCTGGTGGGTTCCCGCCAACGCAGAGTCGCTTTGCGCCTGCCCATTCACAGCATTCTGACTCGCCAGACTACTAAGTGGCGGGCGGACAGTGGCGGGTGAGGTGTTGTCAAAATCTATCAGGGGTGATTCTTCGTTGGGTATTGAGCCTGGGGTTGTTAATCTCAAGCTTGGCGCCTTGCTGAGGTGTTTACTTGGCGTCTCGAAGCTTTGAACCGCCCAGGAGACTCTGCTCGTCCTTCTGGAGAGATCGGGAAACTCTGAAAGGCTATCTGTGTCGGTGTCGAGATGTACTTCCTGGTGCAGAGGTGGTGGTTCTATCGGCGGGTATTTAGGGGGTTGGCTGTAGGGTAGGTAGTCGGCTGAGTCGTGTTGTTGGGTTAGCAGACCGTACTGCTCCTCGTCATCGGAATCACTATCGTCGTGGGTCGATTGGCCCGGACGACCGGAAGTGATGAGGAAGACGCCGAAGAAGGTGAGAAGGCAGCCGCAGACGAATTTTATTGTTCGTTCGAGAGTCGTGTGCTCAAAGTCCCTATACAAAATTGCAGAACCAATGATGACAGAGAGAGTAAAGAGTACAAATTGTACTGGGATAACTTGCGTGCTATCGAATCGCTGGAGAGCTTTATTGACGTATTTTATCTGCATCACCGCCGTTCCAGCCAGTACAGCGAGGAGTGCATACGTAATTGGCGTGGCGAGGGCGCGCACAAAGCCGTCGGTGAGCATGGATGCTACGCCTTTGGTGGACAGTGCTGTGTAGCCTCCAAAGAGGCCTACAAGGCCGAGGTCGATGAGGATGGTTTTGTGGCCGTAGCGGGGGGAGAGCCAAATTAAAGTGCCGATTAGGACGGCGGTGACTGCCATGTAGATTTCGAATTCGAGGGTTGTAATTGCGCCGAGAACTTCGTGGGGACCGAGGCGTTTTTCTTGCTGCTTGGCGCTTAGGACGACTGTCACGGCTCCTCCGATTGCGACGAGGACTCCCCAGAAGTCGCGCATGCGGAATTCCTCCTTCAGCATTATTGGGGCGATGACACAGTTGGAAATCAGCGCCACGACACCCAACGGCGATACAATAGATGCCGGCGCAAAGGCGTAAGCCAAAAAGTTCCCCGTCTCCCCAATAGTCATAAGTATAATCCCTCCCCACCAATACGGCGAATGCAAATACGACCTCTTCTCATGTTGCTCTTCACTATCGGTCGTATCATGCGAGCTAAAACTGCTCAGCATAGGATCACTCTCAATCCTCCCAATCTCATTTCGTTTGCCGTTTCCATTGTCAGACGGCACCAGCGTACTCTGTGTTGTCCCATAACTCCTTGCCCTTCTCGACGCCTTTCGACTCTGCCGCTTCTTCTCATCCAACTCCTTCCCAATCCGTATGTGTGCGTATCGTTGAATGTTGAGTGCGAAGGAGATGAGTATGTTTCCGCAGATTGCCGTTACGATGCCAATGAGTGAGGACCAGCGTTTTATGGGGGATTCGCTTTCGGGGTCTGAGAGGAAGAGGCCGCGCCCATTATGGGTCGGCATGGCGGTTGCATAGTCGCGGGCGATGAGAGCTGCTGAGGCAGCGAGGTCGAGAGTGTTTATATACATTGACACGTATCAAGGCAATGTTGAGCCTTCACTCCGAGGTTGGTTCGAGCGGTTATGGGAGGACGAGAGCATTGGAACTCTGTTCTGAATAACTGGTGAAGCGCATCAAATTGCAAGGTTGGTATAGCGACAGAAAAACAACGAGCATAGAAAACACCAAACGCATCAATGTAACGTGAGAAGTGAGTATAGTTTGCGCTCAGACTAAGCGGTTGTTGTCGGCGCTTTCTTATCCACCGATCTTTATCAGCAGCGACCAAGCTCCAGCGTCGCCGTCATCGCCAAGCACGAGGCTGACAACCAATTGCACCGAGGCTGACCTTATCTTATATCCTCCAAGGCTCAATCCGACAAGACAACACCACATGCGTAAATATGAACATAAACTACGCCAGCGACAGCGATGATGAGCCTGTGGCGGAGGAGCCACGATTGTCAGAAGATGATCTCATGAGGACACTTCTCCCGACGGCATTCGGCAAGAAAACAGTCGAGGCAAATGTCGAGGCGCAAATCAATCGGACGAAGCGCAAGGTTGACGATGCGACGAGTACAGCTCCTGTAGCTATCGAGCACCAGAAGGATGCCTTTAGCGACAAAGAATCGGACTCCGACTCCGGCGATGACAGCGACAGCGACGACGAAGACGAATTCCCCGTATCTCACGAATTAGTACTAAAGACGCACGAAAAGGCTGTCACAACAACAACCCTCGACCCAAATGGCACACGCCTCATCACCGGCGGCACAGACTGCCTCCTCAAGCTCCACGACTTTGCAGCCATGACGCCCACCACCCTGCGCGCATTCAAATCCGTCGACCCACACGCCGGCAAGGTTTCAGAGAACACCGAAACACACCCTATCAACCACGTCGAGTTCAGCCCACATATTGGAAGCCATTTCCTCTGTGTCACTGAGCATCCACAGGCGAGGATTATGAGCAGAGATGGAGAGGTGTTGACGGAGTTTGTGAAGGGAGATATGTATATTAGGGATATGCATAATACGAAGGGGCATGTCTCAAGTATAACAACAGGTACATGGTCGCCAACAGACCCAAACTTGGTTGTCACGGCTGGAACGGATAGTACGGTTAGGATATGGGATATCAATTATAAGCGCCAGCATAAGGAGGTGCTCGTACATAAAGACAGAACGGCCGGTTCAGGGGGAAGGACGAGGATGACGGCTGTGGCATGGGGAAGTCCACTGCAAGGTGGCCCAAGCGTCCTCGTCGCCACGGCACTAGACGGCAGTCTTGTAATGTGGTCCGGCAACGGTCCCCACTCCCGTCCAGCAGGCGAAGTTAGGAATGCGCATACACCAGGAACTCGCACGGGCGGCCTGGATATAAGTCCAGATGGCAGGATGATAATCACCCGCGGCGGTGACGACCTGATTAAGCTGTGGGATACAAGAAAACTAAAGACGCCTATCCTTACCACTTCCCACCCATCAACCAGCGACGTCCATTCCCTATCAACCATCAAGTACTCACCCTCCGGCTCCCACATCATCGCCGGTTCCCCCTCTGGCGACCTCTATATCCTCAACTCCGGAAATCTGAAGCCTGAGCTCATCACACCAGTAACGCCCAACTCCACTGTCATTAGCGTGCTCTGGCACGAGAAACTAAACCAAATCATCACCTCCTCCGCAAACTCCGAAGTCCACGTTCTCTACAACCCCAATACTTCCGTTCGTGGAGCCGTGGAGGTCATGAAGCGCGGCCCAAAGAAGAGACACGTAGATGACGACCCAAACTTCACCACCGATACTTCTGCCGGATTATCAGCCGACGCAATAATAACACCCGGCGGCGCATCATCAACCTCATTCGCAGCCCGCCACCCAACTATTGGGTTGACTGCGTCAGGAAGGAGTAGAGACCCAAGGCGTCCGGAGAAACCTCTTGTCACGCCGTTCAGTAAGTCAGGAGTGCTGGATAGGGAGCACATCAACAAGTCGATACCTCTCAGCTCGATGAGAGACGAAGATCCTCGGGAAGCGTTGTTAAAGTATGCTAGTGTGGAGGGTGATAGACTGTTTACTGGTGCGTGGAAGGAGACGCAGCCAAAGACTATTTATGCTGAGTTGAGCGATGACGAAGAGGAGGAGGGGCCTGCAGCTAAGAAACCTAAGTTGTGAGAAGAAACGTATCGAGGTGCGAAATAGTAAAATGAAGCATAAGCGTCATATTGACGAAAAAATAACATGCGAAACATAGATCACAAAGCCAACCAGTTAGACAGCAATATATGAGTAGGTACTATTCTTGGCACTTCATACTCCAAATCTTCTACCTTTGATCATCAGCGGTAACGATACTTCCGCCACATCGCCCAAAGACCAAAATGCAAATTTTCATTTTGGCACAATATCAAACGCGTACTTGGGCGGCTTCACATTGACGATTTTGAAGTTACGATTTTCGAAAATGGGAATTTGGACGATGTGGCAGAAGTGTCGTTGCGCCCTTCGTATGGCTGATAACTGACCAACAGAAGCAGCGCGTCACAACGTCACTGGCAGACATTTGGTGGGGTCGCGATTTAGGGTCTGATACGCCAACACCCCCCCTCCTTCCCAAGTGATAAGTCAGCCCCCTCCACCCTGCTTACGCACGATTCTGCCAATTTGCATATCATCTTATAATTATGTTTTTTTTGCATGATTATATCTCGGTGTAAGAGTCTTAATTCAAAGCATTATACTTACGAAGAAGCATTTCAAAAGGCCTGTTTGGACATATTCTCCGAATATGACCTGTAGACCTACACCCCCGACAAGTTACTCAATCGTGACCTTGTTGCACATATGGTGAACAGTGGTTTTGGAGAACATTTTGTGTCTCGAATTAACTTAATATCCGGCCGGTAGCAGCAGCTTGGAGCCCATTTTTGGCTCGCATATGGGCTCGACGATCTGCCTCTTCAGCGCGACGTCGTTGTCTGATTATTGGGTCCAGAATAAGAGGGGGGGGTGGGGGATGAAAGACAAGTGGTGCTGAGCCAGCCAAAGGTCGTTGATAGTGGTAATGTGAGGGGGGTTTGGGTTATTATTGGGGTTTGGGGGGCCGGCGTATCATGACCCGCGATTTACCCCCACCATACACGACGAACACCACGAGGCACGGTGCGAATAACTCCACGATCAGCGTGAAGACACAGTCTCTTTACACTTTTGAGTCACAAACATAGTTCTCTCTTCTCTTCTCGATTATATAAACACCTCCCAGAGTTCAAGCGGAAACGATCAAAATATTAATCGGGTTGTCCAGTCGCAAAGAAACACCAATCAGTTAGCAACCTCAAATAAGCACAACAACAATGGCTTCCCAAGATAAGGTTTACAATGTCGGTGTCATTGGTTTCGGGTATGTCGTCCTCATTTCTATCATCCTCTTTTAGCTACCGTCTCCTTCTCTCCGTGCACTGCTAACTGGTCCCAGCATGGCAGCAAAAGTCTTCCACATCCCCTTAATCGCAACGACCCCATCCTTCAAGCTCACAGCCATCGTGCAGCGCAAGCCTACAGACGACAACAGCGCACCAGCTACTTACCCAGATATCTCCCATTACAGCTCCGCTGACGCTCTCTTCGCAGACGGTAACATCGATATCGTCATAATCACCACACCCCCAAACACACATTTCTCCCTCGCCTCCGCGGCCTTGAAGGCAGGCAAGCACGTCTTAGCCGAGAAGCCCTTCGTCCCAACCTCCGCCGAAGCGTCGGAGCTCATCAAGATTGCAAAGGAGAACGATCGCCTCCTCTGCGTCTACCAAAACCGCCGCTGGGACTCGGATTTCCTCACTTTCCGCAAGTTGCAGCAGGAGGGTAAGCTGGGCAGGATCGTGGATTTCGAGTCCCACTTCGACCGCTACAAAGCCGTGAAGGCAGACACCTGGAAAGGTCAACTCTCTATGTCTGAGGGCGGAGGCGTGCTTTACGATCTCGGCACCCATCTGCTCGACCAGATTGTGCTTGCCTTCGGGATGCCTAAGGAAGTTACCGCAATCTTCAAAAATGAGCGTGGTGAAGGCGAGCGCGCGGAGCCAGATGCCGTGAAGGTTATATGCGGGTATGAGAATGGATTGAGTGCGTCTGCCAATGCTAATGTGATGGCGATTGATACTGCGCATTTGAGGTTCTGGGTTAGGGGTATGGAGGGCGTGTATAAGAAGTACCATTTGGATTGTCAGGAGGACCAGTTGAAAGTGGGTAGGAAGCCGGGAGATCCTGGATTTGGTGTTGAGGATGAGAAGTTGTCGGGAGATCTGACGACGTTGGTTGATGGAAAACCGGTTAAGAAGGCTTTTAAAAATTTGGAGCCAGAGACTTATGGTGCGCTGTATGCTAAGTTTGCGGAGGCGATTAAGCAGAACAAGGAGGAACTTGTGCCGGTCAAGGCATCGGAAGCTAGAGACGTGTTGAAAGTTATTGAGGCGGCGAAGAAAAGTGCCGCGGAGAAGAGGACAGTGATGATTTCCGAGTTGTAGGCAGGTGAGTAGACGTTTGTTATTGTATAGCTCGATATTTGAGCCTATCGGCCTCTCCAAGTACTAAGTTTCCCTCTTCCTGTGCGCTCTCTCGTGAGCCTGTCTCGAAATATCAATGCCCATTCTTGTTTAGCAGCCCCATGGGCGAATGGTGCCTCTTGGCTGCTTTGGCACCTCTATAAATCCCTTTCATGGTCTCTCCTGGGTGTACATCGCCGACCTAATATATCAGTCGAACATTTTGGTTCCATTCTCGAACCCTGGAAGTTCTTCTGGTGGTGTGGGTTTCTCGTGCTCGGGCTAAGTATGTCAACCTGTCTCCACAGGTTTTGAGCATCAGACTTCCTACCAAGTCCTACACAAGAACGTCGATGGTAACTTTCGGAAAGAGGTTCAATATTTTGTCGTCCGATTTGCGTGGATCTATACCTTCTAGGAAGATTATCTCGATCTTAGGCCTCTCACTTCAGTGCCGTGGTGCATAGCCTACGTACCAGTGAGCAAATGGAAAGTCATGCCCCACAGCCATCGGAAGAGAAGTCTCTTTTAACAATTTTCCTGCGGCGTCTTGCAGTTGCTTCATTTTCTCTAGCATGGCCATGCGCTCGGCCAAACGCTTGTCTCGCTTCTCCAGCCCGGCTTCCAGTTCTGAGCTCGCCTTCTCTAGTGCAAGTTGTGCGCGCTTAAGGCCATGAAATCGAAACCGCTTGCATGTTGCCGCCAAATGTGAATTAACGGACCCTCCGTCACTGTCAATGTGGCCGATTGTCAGATGTTGCCGATTGTCAGATGTTCAATGGGAAAATGTAAAAGAAAGAAGGAAGTTTTTGAGGGATAAGTTTTTTTTTTGTGAGCATAATGCTGGCCTGTGCGGGTGACGTTCGCATCTGGCGTCCCTTTCCTTTTTCAAGACAACACAAACCAGATGACAGGTGTTGAGTCTCGCCAAAGGGTACTTCCTGTGGGGGGCCTCCGATAGCAGAAGCATATGTGTACCTGGTCTTTAATCTCTACATCTGAACATCTCGATTGTCACATTATCTGCTAACACACTAAGTACCAGAGACACCGGACGTTTACCTTTTAGATTGTATATTAGAACCACCAGAATTGATCAGGGATGTCAGCGTAAGACATCCCACCTCATCTCCAGAGACATCTGCTAACCAGCTAACAGACACGACCTAAAGTATTTATTGCTGGGGCCTACGACACAGGAGTCAAGGTCCACTTGGTCAGCATTTTGCAGCAACTGTTTACGCTCAGACTGATTTGGTGTGGAATAAGAGCATTGCTTATCGCAACGGTAAACTAGCCTACGGATAAAGGGGGTGCTGAAGAATGCATTAACCAGTTTGGGCACCTTTCAGAGATAATCCTTTATGGCCAGGCTTGAGGAATAGTGCCGTGGGAAATCCTGGACATTATCAAATCTGAGACGACTGAGGCTTCATTGTCTACAGCGAGCCTGGGCAGCTAGAGATTTCTGCCAAGGATTTCTCACAGGGCATTCTCACCGCTCTGAACTCTAAAGGCCGATTAAGAGCTAGGCCGAATACACGGTTAAAAGTAGTCCCAGACATTGCATCGACTCCATCAGGCTCTCGTTTGGAGAAAATAGGCAATATATTGCCAGAGCAATCGACTAAATCATCTTGGGACCGCCCTATTTACAATCTTTTGAAGATAGTGTTAAGAACATTGAAGAGGGCGTATTAAAAAGCATGCAGGCTATTCCGTCCCGCTTCAATCCTAGAGAGACGATTGTCCAATCGGTGTACTTCAGCGCTTGCAAGGGTTACTATGTCAGTACGCCTTCCTGTCAACCCAGAAAAATTAGCTAACATAAAGGAGAGGCTCTACGCTTACAATGCTGGTGCTTCGAAGCCTTCTGGTTCTCCACTTGTCAAGGCGGCTGACCAGAACACGGTTTCATATGCCACGGTGTTTGCAGACGTCCCACCCATCCATTTTCTGGGCCGCCTCATGGCAGGTGGTCTCAAGAAGGCAAACCCTGGTTACTACAAACTACACGATGTTATCATCATTATAGACCTCAACAGGCTGACAAAAGTTGACGAGTTCAGCATGGAAACCACGAGAGATATTCTGGGCCAGCTTAATACCGCTGGTAAATTCAAGGGACTGTTCAATGACGACGCTGAGATGACAGCACTCATTGAGAAGACCATCCTTATTGAGAGAAAGTACAGGCAGCGCCATCCAGAATTGTCCCCTTTTGCTCCGCGACCAGCACGCGGCTCGCTCCGGAGGGCCTTGCTCAACATCGCTAGGATGCAGTAAGGGCCAATCGATTAGTCTGGCAAAAAGGACTTTTGGACCATCGATTTGCAATCATTGGTAGCTTAGCTATGACATAACAATGGAACTTTAGACACATACCATGAGCAGTTACCGAAACAATCGCATGTGGAGAAAGTACAAGCCCCGATAAAGTGGAAGTCAATGTGTCTACGAGAATCCTTTCTTTATGCCGACTCGTGATTACCTCTGCCAATATTACCATTCGCCATTTCTGAAACGCCAAAAACCAATGCGCCACTCTCTCCGTCCCGCACTCTGCCTCTCCCTTCTCGTTTCCCGCCTAATAAGCAGCCTTCCTAGCAATCACTTTCTCTACCTCCCTCAACAACTCCTCCAAATCCCTTTCCGTCCCCCCAACCTCTAACCCCCTCCTCACCCACTCCCTAGCCTCCTCCAACCGTCCCATCTCCACCAAACACCGTCCCCCCCTCCACCAAGCCTTAGCATTCCCCCCCTTCTTACATTCCACACTACACTCTGCGTCCTTCCAACCCTCCACCCACTGCCGCATCGCCATATAGCACTGCGCTCTATTCGCGTACAAACCTGCGACTTCATCTCTCATTAATCCCGAAGGCTCCCAGAGTGGACGACCCAGCGCCATTTGCAGGGCCAGAGTGTAGAGTTTTAGGGCGTCTTGGGGGGTGGAAGTTCGATAGGTTGTGTTGGCTTGCTCGCGGAGTTTGGTCATGGCGGCTGTGCGCTGAGGGTTTACTGGGACAGGGGGGGGAGGAATTCCCTGCCCGATGGCGGCGATTAGGACGTTGAGTTGCTCGAGTTCCTGAACAAGGCCCTTGGCTTGCGCGGCTGTGGTTGGGTCGACTGTGACGGTGCCGTTGGGCTGGATTTGGAGGGGGAGTTGGGTATAGGTGTCGAGATCGAGGTCGGAAGCCATGTTGGCCATTGTGATGAGGTCGTGAATGTGTTTCGTGGTTGGTTCCAATTTGTGATATTTGTTAGGATTGCGCCTGTGGTGTTGGCGGCTTAGAGATGTATCCGTGTGCAGAATTTGACAGCCGAAAACATTCAAGACGAAGTGTGTGGTGGAAGGGATTGTAGTATTTTGTGGAAATGGATGTCGTCTTTTGAGGACAGATCAATGGCGTTGGCGTTGACAGCTTTCCCCAAGATGCAAGATCCCGCTACGATAAGATTAGATAAGATTTGCCACTCCTCAATTCGCGCTTATGGTCGCGTTTATAAAAGTGTCGCGCTTGAGCGGCAATGCGGCTTCACCCCACCACTACGGCGACAACAAAACGGTTGCACGCAAATATCTCATTGTAATAATCCTGAATCCCAAAAAAAAAATTATATCTTTTATACCGAGCAACCAATTAAATTCCTGGATGTTCTTTTTGCCCTCATACCACCAACACCAATCCACAAGATCTTGTTCTACTCCCTGTCGAAGCGTAAGTGCTTGCAGCGGCGCGATGCGTTTGCGATACGCTTACTTGTTCCGTTATGCACGCTTCCGTAGCGGATGTCGCTAGTGCGAACCTGAGGAAATTCAGAAGTCTGCGTTGCCTGTTCAATTGAGGCTCCAAACTTTACAGCAACAAGATGGGTAGTTGGGGACGGCCCGGCGTTGACGGAGATGTAAGCTGAGGCCAAGGACGTAGAGTCTGGGAAGTACAAAATTGACCTTCTTTCCTTGTGATATTTCTTTTTCGTCATCACTCATCGCTCATCTATTTGGTCAATTGAGGACTTCGTGGCTGCATTTTGGTCCTACTCTGACCTACTTCTCATTATCCACCTTGTGTCAGCAAAGATTCTATTTAAGCCAAGTCACATCAATTATTTCGTACGCAGTAAGTCTTAAAAGACACTCTCCGCCCGAAGGAACTATGCTAAGATTTCAATTACCAGCCCAAGATGATTTCTCGCGAGGCAACTTTGGTCCCATCCATCTAAGACAACAGCGACCGTTGTGTATCAACGCAGCCTCCTTCTCACGAGTCACACTGGGCAACTTAACGACACGAAATTCAGCAGGTTACATTCGAACAGTTTAAGTGACCGAAAACTAACATCTTACTTTCGCGGACACGAGAGAGGGGCCCATTTTACGACAGTTCCATTTTCTTTGGTCACAATCACGATCATCAATAAGAGATATATTTCTGTCAATCGAGAAACGAGTTGGAAGTGTTTGGTTCGTACTTCTTCAAATATGCTATTTATCTCACATCTGATTGGCAGAATGACCACGTTATACACATCTATCTTGGACGGTAATGAGGAGACATTGGACAAGGAGAGCGGTACTGGGAAATATTCTAGCATTTTTACAATCATGCAAAATATTCGAACTGCATCTTGAGCCCATCCAAGACCTGTTCCTAGTTGACCTATTTACCGAGGTCCGTCTTGCTACCCGGCTAAAGGAAAAACTATGACTTTGAAGAGCTTTGTACTGAAGGACAAACTCCCTCCTTATTCCGCTACTCGAGAATGGAGTAGCATCTGATGCAGTCCTGAAAGAGTGAGGACCTGGACACATGAGTGGTGATGGTGTCTTGTGTGACTTAATGCAGGCCCGTCATGTCAATAATGCTGAGCTTGGGCAAATTTTGGGCTGAGTCAAGCTGGCAAAAATGAGCTCGTCTTTGCGATCCCTTCAATGCACCTAATCTACTTTTGGTGGCCCGTCGTCCTCGAGATGTCACCTCGTCTCCAGAAAAGTAATGGAACTCAGAGAAACTACAGACTCAATGCACCTTCAACACGGTCGCCCCTTGATTTCTGCTGATATTCGTGAATCGCTACTTTCAACCCGTTAATATCTCGATTCGCATTCATTTCCGCATTTGCTCAACACCTTTCTGGAGGGTCTATAAGTATAGGGCCTACGCCCGCCCTAAGCAGCCTTCCTATTCTGCATCAAGCTTCAACATCTTCTTACACAAGATACCAAGCCAAATACAACACTTTCAAACACAACATAGCTTAACTTCCCCTAACACACACATACACAGACTTTAACCAGTATTTGTACCTTTGTCGAAATGGAGTCCACCAAGAACTCCGTCTCGAACCTCACCTCCTTCTCCGAGGCCCAGGTCAAGGGCTTCTCTGTAACAACCTCATCCCAGAACGCCTGCTCCTCTGAGACCCCAGCTAAATCCCCACCAGTTGGTTCCTCTGACGGCTACGCTCCAGACAATAAGGCAAACTCCGACTCCATGAAGACCTTCCCCCAGTCCGCAACCGACGAGCAAAGAGCCGCCATGACGTACGCCGAGCAGACCCTCTCCAGCATGAAGGCAGTCTACGCTAGAATCGGTCTGAAGCCACCACAAGCTCTCCTCGACGAAGTAAAGAACGCTACCGAGAATGCCAAGTCGTCAGAGTCTACTGAGGAGCCGAAGAGGGATAGCAACAGCACTTTGTTCGACGCGGAAGAGATCAAGGACGAGGAGCCAGTTACGTACACCCCACTCACCGACGGGGAGCCTAAGGAGATATACGCCATTGACCGCATCACAGTCCTCGGTCACAACGGCAAACTTTATAGCACCCTTCCCCCGCTCCGCGATTCTGCAAAAGCCTACAAGGATTTAAAGGCCGCCGAGGTTTTGGACAATAACATCGGCAAGATCTTCCTCAGGCATGCCGTTGTGAATAAACTGGCTGTGTGTCTGATACACAACCACTTTGATATCGAGCATACTGAGCAATTGGTTACTATTGGGAATACATCCATTCCTATCTCTATGGATATCGATACCGGCTCCCCAATCGGGCCATTGAAGTACCTTAAAGATACGCCTAAGAATTAGGATTGAGGCAACCAACCACAACAATGATGACAAAGCACAACAATGACTGTTTTTTCCACTGCCACTCACTGCCAGCGCCAACTCATTGTATCATGATTTGCATTACAGGCTAATCTAGCGTGTCATTAACAGCCAAAAAAATGGTTTGTACACAGAAGCATGCTAACCCTACCCAAGCTGCCGCTGCCTGAGCAGAGCGGGACCGGCAGCGTTACCAAGCTCGAGCAGCCCGCCGGATCCAGAATCAAGTCCGACCGTTCAATCTGTACATGCCTACCTCAGTTCACATTCCTCCTCCAACGCCTAAACAGAATAACCTTTGTGTAAACATCCCTAAAGTTGTTGCTTTTAGTGCTTAAATCAATAAGGACAAAATTTGGGCTCACAAAACTGCTAAGTGGCATTGCCATACTGCCCTTCATTGCTACTGTTATGTAATGCTGGGTGGTTGAGGGGTAGTGTGGCTCTTTCCAAGGATGGTTTTACTAGGACAACATATTATCCTAGGAAGCAGAGACAAGGATTTTTAACTTGAACTATTCCACAGCACAGCGCTCAAGGGTAATAAAACGTGGCAGGTCTGAGACTGGTGTTCAGTCTGAAAACTAAAGAAGGACAATTGTATTCCACAAATACTGGAAGGTGTTCAAAGTGAATTGGAATGTGTTAAAAGAAGACCGCTTCCGCAGTCAAACGACAGTCCCGTGTCCTCAGACGGAAGACTCGGACGGGAGACATGGATAGAAGACAGACGACAAATGCTCATAAGAAGAGCGACAGCAAGGCACCAACAACAAACACTCCACTCAAACAAACCAGTGTCTATAAGTAAGGCAGAATTGTACGATTAGAATAGAACAAGCTTTATAAACAATACACACTTTTACTTACTTTGAACTAGCCTGCTATCTGTGCGTCTAAGTATAGCCACATCCAGTGACATGCATTCAACAGAATGTATAATTGCAAATAAATACTAAATATAGTTACTTATTTGTTCTTTTCTAATAAAAAACAGCTTTATATGTATCAAAAGAGTGTAGAAGGCTAATAACAAGTTGTATTTAAACTAGTTAGGTGTGAAGAGAGAACTGGAAATGGAAGGTTGCAAACAATGTTTGCTAATACCTTGTCAAGAATGGAGACAATGGTGAGGAGGTGCGGGGTATTTTTATAAGCAAACATCGTGGAACGATTCCGCTTCTCATTCCCCTCGTTATTTTCTTTTGTCCGATGTCTTCAGAAGGTATATATATAGTGGAGGAAAATACATAGAAAAGAATCAGAGTCATTTTAAATCAGCGATCTGATCCTTTGGGACGACTCTCTCCCCAAGTCAAATCGCAACACTAGGTCAACATACTGTAGGGTTAAAGCTAGAAAAAGAAGAAAAAAAGTCTATGTCTACAAGGACCTGATGTTCTTATATATCCTATATGCAGTAACCTGTGTTCTGTTTTGCAGTCTCGGCTTGTGTAATCAGTAATACATGTTATGGTTAAGATCCACATGTGGTTCACATGCGAAAAGTAACAAAAGCTGTTAGATAGTACTGCGGAACCACATGAGTCATAAACAACACTACTTCCTATGCGAGGGCCCTAACCACAGTTTCCCCGACTAGAGTCTGGTCGGGCTGGATTTGGCGGGGCCTTAGTGCAGCCGCATGGGCCGTAGACCCCTGTCCCAACTAGAAGCCTGGCCTCTAATCGGGGCAGCGGCTAAGCCCGCAGCGCAGACAGAAAACGCTCACATAAGGCTAGTCCCGAGGACAAAAAATAAAAGAAAAGGTCTCATTGCAAAGATCAGACTGGGAGGGTAGACGGGCCAGGAAATTCTAATATGGTGGAGGTGCCGGCGTCCATAGGCTACCTGATCACGGTAAATGAAGAGTTTGCCATCTTGCTGTGCAGCAGCGCTCACTGCACACATGCCCTGACAGTGAGGGGCATAGGAAAACATTTTCGTAAGTCCCACACAGAGATGCTAGGTGTTAGAAGGGAGGCAAAAGAGTTTGCGCTAGCGCTGGCAGGGAGTGACGCGCACTTTTTACGCGATCACAGAGACGTTGAGCTGCCAGTGAACGGCTCACTACCGCAGCCCATTTTGTCAGTTGTTGACGGCTTCAGCTGTCGTTTCTGCCTTTTTCTCACCATCAGCCGGGACGAAGCCACGGACAAGCTTGACGCAATCAAAGAAAACGTCCAGCAATGGCAGAACAAAGCCACAGAAAGGAGGCGCACATTGCAGGAAAGCCCGCTGGTTTATGAGCTGGACACCTGGTTGAACTTTACAAAGTGGCATGCGGTGCTCAGCGGGTCGAGGCATGGCATTTTGGAAACTTACAAATTCTTATGGTACCCAGGGCCCAAAGAGCCCAAACTTTGGCGCCTACTCTGTTCATGGGGCCTGGTAAAGGCTCGCGCGCTGGCCATCCTTAAAGACGTTGACCATAAGGACACCCTCAAGTGGTGGGTCTTGCCGAAGAACGAGGTCGCCAACCAGCACCCGTTTGAGCTGCCGCAGAGCTCTAAGGCCCTTGATAGGTACAGCCGCATGTACAAGCAGTTCATCTGCTACATGCTCTGCACTGTGCTGCCTTTACCAGATGAAGATACGGAATTGGTCTAACCTACAAATCCCGACGAGCCCTAGCTATATTGTATGGAGGTTTTGCGCCGCAGAACCAGTTTTTGCAGCCAAAATCCAAAAGTGTAGCTGCATGGCACGGACCATTTTCGGCGCAAATCCTCTGGCGCAGATCCAAAATAAAAAGACATCGGAAGAAGGGCATTAAATAAAGGGTAAAAGAATAATACGCGAGCACTTAAAGAAGTGTCACAGATGGGACCAAAGACTTGGACACGGTTGCTGAAAGATAGGGTTACTGGATGAAAGCTTGCCATGGCGGGCTGGGGTTTACTATCAGCGTTTCTTCAAAAGTAGGTTACAAAGCAAGTATTTTGAGGTCGCCAAGGGCTGTAACCTGGAGAGGGAACGCCAAGGTGGGTTGGTCCTGAAAAGGCGCTTGGACAAAGTTGCCAATACCTTTGGCATGAAGGCACGAGACATCTGGGGAAAAGCAACAGAAAACGTTGAGAATCTAGATGAGTTCTCAGCACCAAATCTATGGCTAAACAGGCTTGGGGCGACTATGCATCTAAAAGACTTTGGTGACAAAAAAGAGCTTTTTTGTGGGCTTCTCTCACTGGAGTATGACATTAGCAGCGCAGACCTAACAAGGTACCAGGATACAGAGCTCATGTTTATTCATGTGGCATTCCAACAAGTTAAAAACCAGGCGAAGGCTTGCGTGAGGCCAGAGGTAATATTGTGGAACACTCTCTTTGAGGTCAATAGGAAAGATATGGCAACAGAGAAAACGAGGTTATTCTACTTCCATCAGAAACCAGCTACCAAAGAAAGGTACACGCACGTCTGTTTTCAGTTATTGGTGTATATTGTCCGGGTTATGGCAATCGACAAGGAGGAGATGCGCCCGCTATTCCGGTTTACAACGAGGCAAGATAAGGCTTTCAACACCATGATGAGCAATGCAGACTTGGTGAGTGAGGCAAGAGACAAGGCCTACCCCTTATGCCGGTGCCCTTTTTTGGGGAAAAAAGAAAAGTTAGCTGGGCAGGAGCGTCCGTGTGTGCGGGTTTCCGGTGAAAAAGGTTACAGTGAGAAAGGAAGGTGTGAATGAGGGCGGAGAACACAATTGAGGGGGTTTAAAGATAAAGTAATTGTATATTTATGTGATGACTATAAACAGAGCACGAAACTTTTTCATACACATGATAGATAGATGCGGTGTCAGAATGTTGAAGAGGGAAGAGTGCAAAGTCGTTGGTACTTGCTTTGCTTTGTTGAGGTTCTGCGGCTATCGGGTGCTTGGACAAAGAATAGCGGTACTCGGCGTCCTCTACACTGTACTCTCTAGCTGGGTGGTGTACACATATAACAATGGATTTGCTTATATATAATTCTAGATACCAAGTTGTTGTGTGCAAGCAGTGCGAGACGTGTGTTGGTCCTAGCCGTATAAGTCTTGGGCGTCATTTACGTGAGAAACCACATAAAATGGTAGGCAAAATACTGAAAGGCTATCTTGAGTATGCCGAGTTGCTCATCCTCTGCCCGCTTGAAGATTTGAGGATGAAAAAAGCGTCGGGAAGAGGAACAATTCTCATTAAGCATCTTCGCGTCTTTAGCAGCTACTGCTGTCTTGCATGCGAAGATGATAATGAATGTTTCCTAACAACATTCCTTCTAAGGATGCAAGACCATATGGCAGTACATGGTAAGAAGGCGAAGCAGCACAAGGTTGAGTTGTTGTAGGCCAAGCGTTTGCTTCAGATTTACTTCACCGCAAAAGGTCGAATCAATTACTTTGTTGTAGTAGAAGAGGACGTAGACCTTGAGAATAGGGTCCCAACAGAAAGTGTTAGGATTTAATGGATAACGTGAGTAACTAAGGCAATAGCAACTAGTTCTGTATTCGACAAGCTAAACTCTGAGCCCCTATGAATAGGGGGCTCAGCTTCTTTATC
The DNA here is from genome assembly GCA_010623925.1 of Antarctomyces pellizariae. Taxonomy (NCBI): domain Eukaryota; kingdom Fungi; phylum Ascomycota; class Leotiomycetes; order Thelebolales; family Thelebolaceae; genus Antarctomyces; species Antarctomyces pellizariae. The sequence goes on along the minus strand of WCAA01000133.1, from coordinate 14,634 downwards.
TATGGCCCGTACCGTAAGCGGGTCGCTCCCGACACGGTACCGGCCTACGTGGCCCTTTTGCCTACGAAGCGTGGTGGCCTTATCCGTGGGGCTGCTACGCCTCGCAGGCGTCCCGCCTCCGATTCCAACTCACGTCTTTCCTACCCATGACAGAAAGAGTTTGTTCAAGTATTCTTTCCTTGATGAAGCCGGAGGAAGAGCTGTTCACCAGGCTAAAAAAAAAAGTCTACTGTTGTAAAAGGCGACTTTATTAGGATGAGAGGCACTGTTGAAGCGTTTGATTCAAAGACTGCGAGAGTGCCTACCCTATATGATGTCCCTTTTTCACTGAAAAAGGCAACCCAAAAGGGTTTATTGTGTCCTAAAATGGACAAATTGCCGGTGAAAAGGGACGGTAAAAAGGGACAGGCAGGTTTTTGCGACAATTCTCTTTCACGCATGTTTAAGTTTGTGTTTCACAAAGCCAAGACTAAATGTCTGCCTCCGCTAAGTGAGCCAATATCACATATGTAAATATCGCGCTTTGATGACACTCTGGCGGTCACAAATGCAATCCATACAACAAATGAGAAATGCGTAGCTGCAACAAAAAGACATCCAGAACATTACATTAACTCTTGCAACATAGAAATCACTTAGTCTTTAGATACCCAGAAAGCAGCAGCGACAGCAATTGACACATTTTTGTATTTAGAAAAATACAAAATAACCATTTGCAGAGAGCATCAGTACGCTGTTTGAAATCTCAATCGGCATCTTCAGCAGTATCACGCCTACTCGCGAACAATTCGAAAAGCTGTTACAGAGCGCTTTGACAGTCTTCCGAATGTTGCACCACAAAGTGTAGCACTACCACAGGCTTATGGTCTACCAATTGATAGGCTTGCACTACCAAGAGCAGGGTTTCTGTGCAAAGAAACAAATTGTGGATTGATTAGTATTTGCCGAGCGACAATTGCAGAGCACTGCAACCGCTACCATGGGTGGAAATCAACGCCAGACAAGAGAGCGCACTGGTCCGATGTATGGGTTCAGTCAATCTCTTCTACACCAGGCAAGCAGCAATGGTTCATCATCAGCGTCAACAAAGGCTCAACTGCCAAAGATACAGCATATATTCCTAACAAAGTGCAGGACAAGAAAGAGGCAATTCTCAGGAATTTTGCCAAACTACACGCTAAAAGAAAGCAAGAGCTAGACGTGCTGGACAGCAAGACGGACAAGACAGATTGGACAAGGTGGTGGAAGCTAACCGACTGGGTGACACATTTTAGCAAGAGCAACTTGAAGCATCTCGCACATGCAGCCAGATTGCCAGATAAGGATGAGCACATATTTAAGACAATCACTGATGCAACTGACAAATTGATCGAGCAATGCGTGTCCGGGCTCACGTTGCTCCCACTAGAGCTCCGCCGCTGGTTAAAGAGTGCTCAAATGAACGAGGTAGATCAACGCCCGATGGGTCAGTTACAGAATCAGGAGAGTCAAGATTGATACGCAACCTACTGGAAGCGGCTAGTCTGCTATTTGCTCTGAGTAGTTCAAAGCAAGCCAGTGCCCAATATCATGAAGGGCTATCAGCTGCAGGACAATACTGGTACAACGAGGCTTATTGTGCGTCATGACAAGATGGAAGACGCTTGTCGTCTGTTCCCATGGATAGCGGGGCAGAAAGAACAGGCAAGACGGCTCCTGAGGTGTGCGAAAACAAGTGATGAAAACTTTATGCAAGCGTTATTGGACTTCAGTGAGTTTGTCATCTTCCAAAAGGTATATCACAAGTCGTTTGAGAGTCCTATGCTTCAATTCATGGCCATTCTTGGCATCGACAAGGAGAAGAACCGGCTACGGCCGGGCAACGACTATTCTTACACGCTTGCCGGGCTGCTGTACTGTACGAAAGTCATTGCCTTGGAGATTTTTCTGTCATCGTTGCTCAGAGAATTGCAGGGTGAAGTAGAGTTTGACGCTTTTCTGCAGAAGCGAAAGCAGTTTCTGGCCGACGGGTCAATGAGTGTAGTGAACAACATGATCAGTTTGCTGGCTTACGGCAAACACATCGCACTAAATCACGGCAATGCAGGTGCTGTCTTCTGGGAAAACGGAGACAGCGTGATGAGGCTGCACGGCGCGCGCATAATGATGGTGAAGTTCAAGGAAATGGCAGGAAAGGCGATCGTTGACGCAGAGGATCTCTTCTGGGAGAAACTGATGTGGACAAATGATCCACAGAGGCGGTTCACAATGGAAATCGACAAGCTGCGCGACGACTTCACGTTTCGCAAGCGAAACGCTTACTTTGTCAACAACAAGCAAAACTGTCTTGAGTCGAAATGGAGAGATGTGACGATGGGAAGGCTGTTGAGGTCGAGGAGCGGAAAAAAGATGCATCGCGGTGGCAAGTGGCACACACAACTGGTACGCGAGTATCTGCGTGAAGTGAAGAAGTTCCGGAAATTGCTGCTTTTTTGCATTTACGTCACCGGCGCACAGCCAGCGAGGGGTTCCAAGATACTGTCTCTCCGATTCAAAAATGGCTGTCTCCTGGACCGCAACGTGTTTGTTTTGGACGGGTATGTGATGACAGTGACTTTCTACAACAAAACAGAGTCAGAATGGGATATTCCAAAGGTTGTCCCGCGTTTCTTGCCATGGCGTGTAGGACAGCTGTTGTCTCTGTATCTGGTCTATGTTCAGCCGTTCATGGAGGTGCTCTCCGTCGAAACGGGTCACGGATGCGGATGGAGCGAATATATCTGGGGCGATAACAAGGGACCTTGGGAGACACCGAAGTTGACGAACATTCTGCGGCAAAGAACAGGTGAGGATATCGGACATGCAATAGGTACGTTGGACTTTAGACATGCTGCGGTCGGCATCGGCAGGAAGTTCGTCGGTGACGAGTTCGCAAAAGGTTACAAAGATGAGACCGGCGAAGTTGAAGAGCCCAAAGTTGAAGGAGACGACCCGCTGGAGATATCCGCAGGTCGAGGATCCGCTGTAGGCGTCAACAGGTATGCTGTCCGAAGCGACATTGTAAGGCATCTCAGCCAGCAAAATATCGACACGTTCAGGCCGCTCAGCCAATCATGGCATGGCTTCCTAGGGTTGCAGAGTCAAAAGACTGCTGCTCCGATGGGAGGTCTGAAACGTAAAGTCGAAGAGGCAACAAACCCGGCAGCGAAGAACGCAAGGGTCACATGGACCAAAGGGTTCATGACACCGGCTACGATATCATTGGGTGATGAAAGCTCAACACCGATAGAAGCACCCGCGACACCGGGTCGCACCATGAAAAAGAACGTGCAGTCATTGCCGTTGCAGGTATTCGATATGGGAGGAGTCCCGTCAAGCCCGATGGCTTCATTAAGCCCGCAGAGGCTACCGAGGCCGCCGAAGCCGACAAAAGTCGATCCCAAACAACGACAGAGAGCCGTCCGGAAAGCTTTAGGGATGGAAGAAGTGGCTACGGTGACATACAAGTCAGACGAGCAGGAGGAGGCGCTCGAGAGGATCATGAACGGGTCGGACTCTGTGCTCGCCGTCGTGCTGCCAACTGCAGGCGGGAAGTCTCTGTTGTTCACTGCGCCCGCTTGCTTGGACGACCCGGGAATGACGATCGTGGTCGTGCCATATCGACAACTGATCAACGAGACGCTGAGCAAAGCAAAAAACCGAGGAATCGACGCAGTGGAATGGAGTCATGATGTGTAGAATCCGGCGGATATCGTCTTCGTCAGCGCCGACAAGTTGAACAACCTCTTCTTCGATTAATAGCCCGGATGGTTGCGAAGGGCTTAGTGAGGCGGGTTTTCATCGACGAGTGTCATCTGGCGGTCACGGCGCACAGCTGGCGGCCGAAGATGGTCTCGTTGGCGAGGCCGCGATCGATCGAGGCACCGACGATTATGCTCACTGCGACGCTGCCGCTTCACATGGAGGCCGATCTGGAGGTGACGCTTAAATGCGAGCTGTCTCTAACGTTAATCAGAGCTTGCACAGAACGGAAGACAACGAGATACATCGTCCGGGCCGATATCCAGGACGGGAAGCTGATGGACGAGGCGATCGAGGTCTGCAGCAAACATCTGGCTCGATTGCAACACAAGTCGAAGATGGTCGTCTACTGCCGCTGGAAGAAGGAGTGTGAAGAGCTGGCTGAGGCGCTGGGCTGCAACTTCTTCTACTCCAGTTCTCCCGACAACGAGACCGTCATCGAGGTTTAGAAGCACGCCGGCGGTTGCGTAGTAGCGACGACCGTACTCGGCACAGGCGTCAACTACTCCGGGATTGTGCTGGCTGTGCACGTCGGCATGCCATACGGTTTGGTCGACTTCGCTCAGGAGTCGGGCAGGGCTGGGAGAGGTGGTGAGGTGGTCACTTCATTGGTGCTACTCGAGAACGACTGGCAGGCGAAGGAGCAAGCAAAACGTCTGGCAAAGCGGCGAGAATGGAGTCCCAACGAGATGGCGATGCTTGACTTCGTGAACGTAGACAATTGCCGGAGGCTGGTGCTTGGGAGATACTTTGACAGAAGGCCGGCACAGGACCGCATTTCCGGCGAGATGGAGAGATGTGACCGATGTGGTAGCGGCGTCTCTGACTTAGCCCGGTCGGAGAAAGAAACGGCATGCGAGAAGAACATGGTGGAGGAGGCTCTGGATCAGATGGCGAATGGATGTCCCGTCTGCTGGGTCACTTCGGCGCTCGGAGGCGGACACGGTTGGCTGCACGACGGCAGGTGTTGCCGACAGCGTCAGACAGTCACGAGCGACAACGGTGGTGACATCGAAATGGACGAGGGTATCTGCGATCAGTTCCGGGCGACGATTCGTTATTTGGATGGCAGCAACATGTGTCACGCGTGCGGAATCAGTCAAAAGATGTGCAGGACGAGGGAATCCAGACAGGGTGGCTGTCAGTGGCCGAGGATCGCAACAGCTGTCGTCTGGCTGGCGATGTCGAACACAATCGGGAGGAACATCACCCGGCAGGCAGGCTACGGCAGAGGAATGACCGACTGGCCGTCGTACGCACTTTGGTCAGGACAACCGCACCGTCTGCGGCTGTGGGGCGAACTTGCGAGCAACTCGATGATTGTCATCAAGGAGTTCTTGGTCTACTGCAAGCAGGAGATGAAGGACGACCCGTGGGATGCCGAGAGAATCGAAGACTTCGAAGTTGGAGATGTAGATGTAGAGGCGGTGAGTGAAGACGGCAGAATTGAGGGCACCGACAACATCGACATGGAGGACTCTGACGACACCGACAACATCGGTATTGAGGACTCTGACGAAGGGGATCCGGTAAACGTTATGCAACAGCTGGTGTTGTGGAAAGACGCGCGAGAGATGGGTGCAACTCTTGATACGGAACGGCTGCGGGAGTTGACCGACGAGTGGAAGGAGCAGTGCGTCATCTGCAAGATCAGAGGCAGGTTTTTGCGAGGTCACCGCCATTGGGCACAGTGCGACGGCCGACAGGGAGACAAAGACAGGATAGAAGAGGCAGTCAAGATTCTGGACGAGGTCCGGTTCGCCGACTTCTCTCATTGTAAATGGTGCTACAGATCACAGGCTGTCTGCGAGCTATGGGACAGGAGACGACAAGGATCTCTGAAGAACCCGTCCTGGCCAGCACTTCGTTCAATTTACCTCGCAATCAAACTTTGCCTCGAGCCTATGCCATGCTGTGCAGTACCAGCAGTAGCATAGACCCCAGCCGCCACTTAGGCAACACTCAGCCACTCACTCGGTCAAGGCTTGATTGATGTCGCCGACGACGTGTCGTAGTCCGTTCTCACCATCATCATCATCATCATCGCTATCACCATCATCGCTATCACCATCATCGCTATCACCATCATCGCTATCACCATCATAAACGATACCCTTAAACTCGCCCGCCTTCTTCAACTTCCGCGTCTCATTCCGGAACCCAAATAAATCCCTCGCCATAACGTTCGCTGTCGCATTCTGCGCCTCTTCCTCAAAGCCATAATCGCCATCCGAGCTATAATCCGGCAATGGCGCATCCTCCGCGCAATTCTCTGCTTAACAATAATTTCAACTTGCCCAACACTCGTATTCGAAAGCACGATGTCGAAGTTATCTGGCGACGCTGGGCGCTCGGCATAAAGACGTGATGTGTTCGGGCTCAGTAGACCGTAGCCATCGATTGAGTTGCCCGCGGCTGAAGCATCCCCGTCTGACGGTAACAGGCAGCGACCGACTGGTCGTTTTGGGCTTCGACATGGAGAGTGGTTGTAGAGTAGCTCACGCAGGAGTTTGTTCATCTTGTTGAAATCTCTTGAGGCGACGGAGGATGGGGAGGCCGGGTGTGGGGAGTATGGCAGGAACAAGGGCGTGTTGGCTGTTATTTAGGTGGGTTAATTTAATATGTATTCACGATGACTGCACCATCCTCGCCAGCACGCGTCAAACAATTAGTAGTCTTGTTACCACCCTACCACACTAATGCTAGCACCACCCTTCAAAGAATCTTTAACAAGGACCTTCGTCAAGTTTGACTTCCACCTACCAATGCGTTGATAGAACTTGGGTTCTACTCAGACCCATTCACCCAAGGCGCCACCTCTTTCGGACCTCAGGTGGTAGACGGAGGACCCACAGTCCCTGAACTGCGTGGCGGAGACAAGCTGTCTCCGAATGCTGTGCGTACTGCCCTCGTGGGTTACATGCCCGCGTCAAAGCAGTACCGCTTGTACGATCCTGAGAGAAAGAGAATTGTCATATCTACCTCTCCTCGTTTTGAAGAGGTCGCCGCCTCCTCTTCCCCCACTCCATAGTTCCCCTGACCGAGACTGTCGGTTTTGACCCAATGGAGGCGGAACCCCTGCACGGACTCGCCCTAGATTTACATGCTCAAGATGAGCCACAACCGCCATCTTCCTCACGAACGAGGTTGACGGCGAGTTCACGGAGGGGCCGAAGTGGTCCCAGCCACATCGAGGAGGGAAAAGCGGACACTGATCGTTCTGGGCCAGGAGCTTCTCTGCCCCTCAACCCCCCTGAGTGTGCACACACGCCATCGTCGCCAACTAGAAGTGCCACCGACGACAGGGGGCACAGTGACGACAGACTGCACGAGGGTTACCGCCAAGGCGGCGATGATAACGGTGCACCAGCACACGCCGAACGTCTCTCAGAACCCTCTGAAAACGACGGCACAGTAAGCAGAAAAGCAGCAGCAAGCCGCTCTCTGTCGCCCGATACTGCGTCTGCTGCCGGCTTTCAACAAGATGAGAACGGCGCATGGAGTGATGACGCCGAACCGGGAGACCAGCTCCTCCAAGAGGCAGCGGCCCAAGAGGAGGCCGCCAACTCGCCGTCATCTCTCCGGCAAAGCGAGCGTGAGAGACGCCCCTCCCAGCGCTTCGATGGAGCGTATGCTGCTGTCATCCACGACATCCCGACGCCGCTGAACGACGCAGCCGCAATGGCGGCCCCCGGTACGCCGCCGACTGGGCGCTGGCGATCCAGGAAGAGATCACGAAACTCCAAGCTCTCAGGAATTGGGAGTTCGCAAAGCTGTCAGCAGGCAGAAAGACTGTCGGCACTCGGTGGGTATTTAAAATTAAATACACGCTCACAGGACTCATCGATCGTTTCGAAGTTAGGCTTGTAGCACAAAGCTTCAGCCAAACCCCAGGAGACGATTTCCTCGAGACATTCTTGCCGACGATTCGGGCAGAATCCCTTCGTCTCCTCCTAGCTATAGGAGCCGCTGAGGATCTCGAGATGCGTCAAGTGGACGTAGTGAGTGCGTATTCGCACTCGAAACTCCATGAGACACCCTCCGGGCCTGAACTGCCCAGAGGTAATGGTTCTCCGCGCACGGAAATCCATTCCTGGCCTCAAGCAGTCTGGCCGAGAATGGTACATCGAAGCATGTAAGGGCTTCAAAGAACTGGGCCTCGGACCTCTATTCTCAGACCCCAGCATCTCTTCGAATCCCGAGCGGACTCTTATCATAGGCTTGTACGTCGATGATATGCTTACACTAAGCGAGAGCTCTGCAATCATCGACAAGGCCATAGCATCCATTCGAAAGCGATGGGAAGTAAAGGATCTTGGCAACGTAAGCCACATCCTCGGCCTGCGAGTCATCCTGTCCCAAAAGAGCTGAAATTTGTAAAAACTTGTGACGCTGTTTTGCCCCCAAACAGCTCACTTCGCTTAAACATGATGAGAAAGACGGCTGAAGGAGCATTCTTTACGACGACTGACTTGGCGCCATTTCCGATTCTCTCACAGGAGCACATGTCCGGTATTTTCGAAAAGAAACTAAAAAAAAAAAGCGAACAGCTTTGCAACACCTGGGTCAAACGTACTTTATCACCATCAGAATGGCAGATCAACCCCAACACCGGGATCATATTTGTTCCCCGCCTTGGGAGGGAAAGAGCCCTTAATGAGGCTGCTTCAATAGAGTTCATCGCGAAGCAGACAACTATTACAGTCCCTAAACTGCATTGTTGCTTCGAAGATCGCGAAGCGGTGTACCTTATCATGGAGTATATTGAAGGGGTAGGTATGGATAGCCTAGATGCGGACAAACGAAAAGTCGTTGAGGAGAAACTCGAGGTTCATTTGACAGCATTGAAGAAACTGAAGTTGAGGATCTGGGGGGGACCTTCACAGATCGTACGTTGCTCCGTGCAATCGACTTATTCCTTGTGCTGATATAACTAGGTCTTGCCGCCACACCGAGTCATGGTTAAAAGCGCCGACGCCCACCAACATTGGAACATGAACCCTTTAGAGTCCGAAGATCTTGTATTCTGTCATAACGGCCTGTCGGCGAACAATGTAATTGTCGATCCCGAGACGCTGGAGGTGAACGCAATAATAGATTGGGAGTACGCGGGTTTTTACCCGGAGCAGTTTGAAACGAAGTTCTACAAGAGGTCAGGCTCAGGCCCATTAGTTCCTCTGGAGGGAGAGGTGGATGATGTCGAGATATTACGAGGTATCATGAGCAAGCATAGATTGGATGATGGTGAAAACGCAGACAGACAGCGTCACAAAGAGGAGGCGTAAGGGGGTTTGATATTGGAGGAGGAGAATATTCCCTCTGTCTACGACAACTACGAAAGTTGCCGAGCAGCAAGTAGCCCATGAAGGGCTGCGCTCAAGAGCCGCCCCATCTAGTCTAATGTCTACGAATGAATATCCAAGGCCCGTTATTTTGCAACCTCGCTTTTTAACAACTCTCCCAAAACCTCTAGGTTCGTATCAATTTGCGGCGCAGGATATCGGTTGACCGCTCTCCAAGAGATTCTACAATATTAAACATTTTATTTGTATCTTGCCAGCCAACTTCGCGCATCTGTATCAGACGAGGGACGATCGCATCTTTTGCAGCCTGTGAGCTTTAAGGACAAAGACAACGCTACGGCAGCAGCCCACGTTCCGATCAGCTTGTAGGAACCAGGTGGGAACGGACCCTTCCAGACAGACCACTGTTGGAACGGAGGTTAGTTAGCATTTTGGTTTACCTGGAACGGGCGTTAGTTAGCATCTTGGTTTACCCCTGAACGGAGGTTAGGCTTTATTATGCTGCTGCAGCTCACCCTGTAACTGCGTTCGATCGGTGTTCGATCTCAAATTATCTTAACGTTATTCCTAACCCTACGGTACGGATCGTGACAAATTAGTGCAAGTTGTGTTGCCTCGTGAACATATCACGCTCCCGGCTCGTGACACCTGAGCGAGCCGAGTTTCACAGGTGTTCCCTCAGCCAATGAGGTGACGATGTCCCTTTGGGGGCTGGCGGCGGTGCTTCATTTTTCAATGAGCTCTCACAAGTCCGTTCAGAAGAAGGGGGGCGGTGGGTGGATGGAAAAATGGAAAGTGAGGGTTTGCTTGCATAGTGCAAAGAGTTTTACGTTGCGTGTGTGTGAGTGGACGGAAGGGACATAGGACGAGCCATCATATATTCGCAGCATAGCCATTGTTTTGAATTTTTTCTTTTTTTAGGTGTTCCACGTACATGGAATAGTTGCAACAAAAGTAGAGAGTATTATAGACCATCCCAAATAGCGGGCAGAATTCCCTTGGCGTATTCCAGCGACATCTTATGGACGTTATTCGTCATGTCAACTTTGTGCACCATTCCCTTGATGAAGTACCTATTGATGATGCCAATACTTAAAGCTACCTTTACCGCTTCCTTCAACTCCTCTCGTCTGGGTTTCAGACCTTCAGAGACGTTAGACCACAGCGAATCCCAGAACGCTGTCTCCAGCACCTGACGAACGGTTTTTCCCGGATATCCAGCCGCGGCCTCATTGTAAAAGGACCACTTTCCTTCATTCATAGAGCCAAAGAAGCACTCATACAATCCATATACGGTCATCCCAAACGCTTCTACAGATGCCCCATCAAAGTCTAAGACGCCTGTAACCTCCCCATTGTCCATTACGAGGATGTTGACTTCCGAGAAGTCATTATGCGACAGGACGGGAGGGAGGCGGTACAGGAGGTCAACCTTTTTCGTGAGTTGTGACACTATTTCGAAAATCTCAGGAGCAGTTTTGAGGAGAGACAAGTTGCTTTTGAGCTGATCGAGAGTTTCCGTTGCCTTCAGAGTCCAACCATCAACCTTGTACGACTCTTTTGGCTGTTCATGAAATGTTGCCTTTGCGATAAATTCGCCTAAGCCAATGACTGTTCTCTTCTGCCTTTCTATTGGGAAGTCTTTTCCTGGAAAAGGTTGAAGCACATGTGGTGTTCCGGGAATGACTTTGCTGCTATACACGGGCAGAGGAAAGTCGCCATGAAATGTGACAATAGGGACTGTGTTGCCGTAGATTTGACCGGCCAGGCGCATAATTTCGGTATCAAAGGACACTAGGCGGAATTGCACAATCTGTGACTTCTGAAGAGATATCAGGGTGAAGCTGTTGTAGCCTTGGTTGAGGACAGGCTTGAGATCTTTGGCCGCTATGGCTTTCTGTCCAAATTCAATGCAGGACGCTGCGGTACAAGGAGTATTACTAGCGACAACGGCAGGGACCTTGACTTTGAAGAATTCACAAATCATATCTTGCTCGTGCTGTTGCCATTCTTGCGTAGGGCTTGCCATTTTCTGTTTTTGTTGTTCGGCCTTGAATTGGTTAGGGTATAGAGGGTATGTGTACAAGAAATCTGCCGAGAAGATCTTGGGGCGGATGGAAATTGTGGTCGAATGTGAGGGGCTTGTAGCTCTTTTAAGTGAGGCGAGGTAAGACACGCCCGGGTGTAGGTACAAGCTGCACCGCGTACGCTACACAAACATCGTGATGTGGTTCAAAGACTGTTGCCTGAAGAGCCTTGCTTGCTGCATCAGCGCTTGGCTCCTTCTCAGGCAACCAAACGACACAATAGCACTCAGCTTGGGAGACGCGCTTGAAACTGCTCCCTTTTGAGTTACACGAAGATTAAAGCAGGGAAGCTGCAACCCAATCCTGGCAGGTGTGGTTGGTTCGGTTCCAATCACCCTTGAGATGTGGACCGAAACGAACATTTCACACCTCTGAAGTTGGCTCGCTCAGGTGTCACAACTTCTTGGCAGGTGTGAAGACGTGGAGCCGGATTGGTTAAATGGCGCTTGAAATATGGACCTTAACGACCAAAATGTCAATTATGAGGTTTAGCTCGTTGAGGCATCGCAACTCCCCCAACGACAGTCCAGCACATTCCAGGGAACTTTGCCGAAGACAGGTTCTATTGACGCCACCAACAGCACCCAGCACATTTTCCGCCGAGAGACACCTGGCCTTTCGATGGCATCGCTTACCGCTGCTGGTCGCTCGTTACCATACCATCTATATGTCCATGAGGCTGCCGATAGATTAGACACCTCCCACTTTCTGCAGTGCGAGGCACCTGATTAGGCACTGTATTGGTGCTCGAAAGCGCATAATCACATCATCATGACGCCAACAAAAGCCTAACCCTAACCCTACGTACAGCGCGAAGGCGTCCGCGAACGGTATTAATGTTCATTCACAAGTTGAGTCTTTTATAAGAGCTGAAGCAGCTTGTCTAAGGAGGTTGGGCGCGGCGTGCTAACAAATTTGCAGGTTCTAGTGGCTCGACCTGAACACATTTGTTATGAAGCCATCGAACGAAAGGAACAACAAAAATCCAACCATTCGCTAAACCCCTATAAACCCTGTCATCTAAATACAAACACTGTGACAACCACATTAGGCTATGGATCGCGGCCGTAGCCCACCTTCCCCAGAAGTAGGCAGTCGTGGTCGTAGAGGAGCCCCTCCCATAGGACACACGACAAGCCCAGCCACCTCCCCAGTACCGCATACCACATGTAACTGTAGCGATAATGGTTCTATCGACAATGTAAAGCAGATACTCCTTGACTTAGCCAGTGAACGCTCCCACGACACCACACTAAAACCCCTCTGCCCAACCTTTCTCAAATCCTTCATCGAAATTTTTTCTGCGATCAGCCACGAGCTCAAGGCACTCCGCAAGACAATAAACGCAAAGACTCCAGCCCCTGAGACTATAACCAGTCCACATACCCCACAGCAACCCTCTTGGAGCACCGTCGCCGCCGGTGGTTTTCCGGGATACCCGCGCTTGACGCGCCAAAATGCGGCTCTAGCCGCTGCCACCGCCCCTGTCGCTTCCGCGCTAAAATCACCGCCTCAACACTACCAGAGGGAGCTTATCGCACACTGCGATAAAGGTGCAGGGGCTCTTGCGCGTTCCGTCCCCAGACTAGTTGAAGATCTCCAGAGAGCCTCAAAGCACGGCGAAGCTGTTGGAAAACTTGAATCCCTCCGAAAACTCCAGAGCGGAGACGTGATCCTTAGATTCGACACCACAGAAAGCCGTGATAGTTGGAAAAGATGCGAGAAAAACTGGATGAAAGTCTTGGGTGTCAGCGCACACCTGAAAGAAAGGCACTATACGGTGCTAATACATAGCATGAAGAAAAGCGAGTGCCAGGATTCGGAAACCACCATTGCGGAGCTTTACCGAACCAACCCTCGACTAGTAGAAGCCGGAGTGAGGATCCTTTGGGCCACATTCCAGAAAAAGACGTTGAAAAGCGCCAAATCAACCGGTCCCCTTCTTGTCACCGTCAGCGAGCCAGAACATGCGAATGAAATGGTTAGACAGGACATCATATGGCGCTACGCAGGCCACCCCTGCGAGCTCTTTGAGGGTAACGCTAAGCCTACTCAATGCTTCAAGTGCCATGGCTTTGGACATATGGCAATGCACTGTCGGCAGGCGCAAAGATGCGGCTACTGCAGCAGAACCGGTCACAAACCGGAGGAATGCGCAGTGAAAGACGACACCGAAGCACACAAGTGTACCAATTGTAAAGGAAAACATGCAGCATGGCACCGAGAATGCCCCCGAGTTATCGAACAGCGAACTCAGGCCCAAATAGCATTTGATAACCGGCCCACAAGATATCGAGTGAATACGCCTGTAACAAGACTGCCGCTGGCCAGAAACGTTGTACCAAACGCTACGCAGCAGCTCGATATCAGTCCGTCCACCGAGGTGCCACAGGAAAGACCTACGCAGCCCCGCCAAAGGAAGAGGAGAACTTCTACCACAACCACTTTCACCCTCAACCCCTTAGCAGCCGACAACACCACCGGCGAAGCGGTAAATCTGCCATCGACCCAGAGACTAAATTCGACGAGCTCTGCACAGATGGAGATAGTCCCATTGCCTTCAGGCTCGCGCGGACGGCACAAGAGAGCACGGACACTATCCCAACGATACACCTATACTGACGCAGCGCCAAATACGGCGGAGACCACCTTTGCCAAAACAATTGAGGCTGCGAGAATGGGTGAGGCGTTAGGCGCAAGGAGAACCAGACGAGGCGCAGCTTCTACAATGGCCAGCCAATCTAGCGAGGCATTCGAGGATTCTGACACCACATTGACAACACCCACGCCTATGGAGGTAGATAGTTAATGAGTACGATGAAGATCATCCAATACAACGTGCAGAAATCAAAATCAGGGATCATGATACCTCTCGTCCACAGCAACTCGCAATACGACGTTATCGCCATCCAAGAGCCATGGCTCAACCCTCATATGCAAGCGACGTACTGCCCAGCAAACTGTCCATATACAGCCATATTCCCATCAACAGGACGAGCACAAACATGCTTCCTCATCAATAAGGCCATCCCCGTTTCGTTGTGGTCCCACGACCAAGCTTTACTTACGCCAGATCACTGCCAGATCATTTTTCAACTACCGACAGGCCGGCTGACAATCCACAATATCTACAGCCTAACACCACCTTCCACCAATACAACAGAGTGGGACTCGCCAATCCCGGCCATGCTCCAGAGTATACAAAACGACGACAGCGATCATCTGGTGGTCGGCGACTTCAACCTGCACCACGAAATGTGGGGAGGAGACGAGGTGGAGCGAGCTCACACAGGCGCAGCACATCTGGTCGAAGCAATCGAAATGGGCCACTTACACCTACTTACCCCTCGAGGTGCTCCCACCAGAGAGAAGCACGGAAACCGGCCATCAACACTTGACTTAACGCTAGCCACGCCATCCATTTCAAGACAGATTGTGTCCTGCGAAGTCGATAAAGACACAGC
>WCAA01000132.1:0-35143 GCA_010623925.1 Antarctomyces pellizariae | reverse complement strand
CAACCCTTGTCTCTGCTTCCTAGGACAGTGTGTTGTCCTAGTAAAACCACCCTTAAGAAGCTCTACACTCTAACCCCAACCACCCAGCATTACATTAAGGGATTTTTTTTCCGAGTCTCCAGCTTAACCTCAAAATCAGGTGGCCATCAACACACACTATGCTGAAGTTTGCAACTGCACTGCAGTCTCCTGCTACAACATTTTGGGCCTCGCAGCGGATGGACCGTGCTATGAAGAACATAGCCTTTAGTGATAGTGATTGGGAGATACTTGCGTCTCTCAAGAAGTTCTTTGGGCTCTTTATCAAGCCAACAGTTAAGCTGCAAGCGGAGCAACACACAACCCTCAATTTTACGATTACGCAATACCTCAGACTGATCATGCAATTAATGGAACTGCTAAGCAAAGTCGGCAAAAAGAACCCACCTGTAGAAGCATGCACAGCTGGCATTGATAAGCTTAAAGACTACTACAACGTGGCAACTAACTAGTGCGCCAGCCACTAAAATATGGCTACAATTTGCGACCTTCAGATGAACTCTCATTCCTTTTGGAAACTATTGCCAGGTAGCACCATGGCCTGCAAGAAAGACCATGCTAAAGATCAGTGGTCAGCCTGTTTTCTCAAGTATAACCACCAGGAGCACGTGTTGGGGGTTTGGGTAAATGACATTGTAGCAGAAATTCATGCAGCAGCTATAAACGTTGTTGATTCTGATGAGCTATTCCATACCGAGTACAGGAAGACAGAGCCGGAATGGAAACAAGGGTTAAGGAGCAAGGAATTGGGCACAGGAATAGTAGCGAAAACTTTGATCTGATGAGGTATTAGCACTCAAATCGGTATGACTACCCTGTTATTGCTAAGATTACAAGGGACCATCTAGCTATCCCAGCATTGTCGGCTCCATCAAAATCCAAGACGTACGCATCGCCTCGCTACCCGTGATCTTGAGGCGAAGACAGAGTGATCCCTATCCCGATCGATTAGCTCCATACTCTGCTTACTATCATATCCACTAACCTGACAATACCCCTTAACTCAACTTTACTGCTTCCTTAACGCCTACCATCACTTTCCAGCTCCAAAATCCCACCAATAAGTGAACACCACACAACCACGCCCATCACCACACGCCCCATATGCTCCCTATCTCCAATCCACCATCATTAGAAAACTACTCACTATCTCTCAGCTATGTTTTAACTAAAACCGCTTGATCCAACACAACCTCCAGTCGTTGCGGCGAAACCAAAAGCTGACTGACGTCCGCATTGGCTGGTATCAGAGGCCAAAGCAAGGGCAAAGAGTGATCCTAACCGATTGATCAGCGAGCTATTCTGCAGAACCATTATATTTGTATACCTTAAAACGTTCTTGATCCCTCCGTTCCTGCCTCCCAGGCTCCCAGTGACCGCCGCGGATTCTTTGCCAGGTGTCCTCCCCAAATAGGGGATTCCGGCAAACAGAACCTTACCTCATTCTCTTACAGAATCCTCAAAACCAGGAGAATAATCATAAAAAGCAAACCAGTATATTTTATGCTCACTAGCTATACATGCAGTGGTAACATCCGCTAAATGAAGAACTACTTCCCTCTCTCACCATGACAACCTTTCTCCCGATCTCTTAAGATTATACTCGTTCTACCCATCTATCTTCGCTTCGCCGTTTTCACCATTTACTCGAAGCAGCCAGATCAACACTCAGTATTGATGCATATCCCCGTAAATGCTTTTAAAGACACACTAATACTGCGAGTGGCTATGCTGAACGGTAACGACAAACACCTTTACAAGGCATATGGGTTAAGCGAGCGGATAGTAAGACATCTACGATTATTAGCAACTGCCACATCAAATAAAAACAAATCATATCAGGAGAGCACAGAACTTACGGAGGACTCTTGCTCAAGTCAGTCTTCAAAATAACCGGCACGCGGGTCATCTCCCTAACATCCTGGATGTAGTCGCCCCCCTCCTCCCTCAGACTGAAATACTTCAAATACTTCTCTTTCATGCTCAACTTCTGGTTCTTATCCTGATCAGCAGCCGGAACCCTGCTATCACTCCTCGTGCGATGCAAATCCGTAGCAGCGCTCAGCCCCCCTCTAGTCGGGGAAGGCGGCACGCTCTGCGTTGGTCTATCAGTAAGTTGCACACCCTGCACACGTTGAGCAAGACCATTGACATCCTCCTCATCATCAGAGTCGAACAGGGCATTGACATCATCATGGTTACGGGCGCCAGTCTCCATCTGCTTTCTCGTAGCCTCCTCACGGTCCTTACGAGCACGCTCAGAAACAGCCGCCTCTCTCGCAGCAATACTGGCAGCGTTAGCACGCTGAGATGGAAGAGACTTTGGACGCTCGTCTTCTGGGACATAGGCTGAGGACTGGATGCCCTTCTCCCAGTAGAGCTCGAGGGTGCGGTCGTTCTTGCGGTACTCGGCCTTTTTCAATGGAAGCTGGTCGCAGTGGACGCGCTTCTCGAAGCCGAACTCTGGGATGAGAACGTCAAAGGCGGACTCGTAGACGCAAAGGACGATACCCTCGGAAACGAGGTCCTCGCCGAGATCCTCACGCTTCTTGTCCATGATTCTGCAGGACTCAATGTGGACACTCTGCTCCTGGGCGTTCTTGGCGGAGTCCTTCTTGATGTTGCAGGACTCAGTAGTCTTGACGAGAGTCTCAATGTCCTCAGTATAATCGATCTTGCCCTCGGCGAGGACGTACTCCAACTGACGGTGGACGACAATGTCTGCGTAGCGACGCGATGGGTTGGTGAAGTGAGTGTACAATGGCAGGTTGAGCGAGTAGTGTGGGTAGGTCTGCTCATTCACTTTGCCAGCAATGAAGTACTTGGCTCTTGGAATAGCCTTGACGAGGAGAGTCTCCATACCTTTTCGGATATCGGCATCATCGACCTGGAAAAGACTATTCTGGAGAGTGCCACTGCTGGTGGTGTCAATTTCGTAACCAATGCGGTTCATGCGCTCAGCAAAGTGCTGGAGTCTGCGTGGGTTTGGAAGGCCTTGTCTTCTTAGTAGAGCCTTCTCAGGCAGACCCTTCGCGATGACCTGAGCGACATAGTAGTTGGTCTTGTGCATAAGCTCCTCGATCAACTCATGTGCTGGGGTGGTGTCGAATATGTTGTGCTCAACTGGAACATTCTCGTCGTCAAGCTGATGCAGAAGGCGGAGTGGCTCAATGACCTCTCCCTCAGAGCCAAGGCGCTGAGCACGGAACTTCTGCGAAACGGCCTGGAGAAGCTTGATATCTTTGGCGTCAATACCCTCAAGCTTGACGGTACCTTGGCCAGAAATGGCTGCATCGACCTCGCGGTAGGACATCTTGCCACCGCTCTTGATGATACTCTTGCCAATCCATACATCATCATCCGAGACGGCACCAGTCAAGGTGTTGACCTTGAAGACAACACTGACAGTGAGACGCTCCTCTCCAGGGATAAGAGCGCAGACGTCGTTGACGATTTTTGGTGGAAGCATGTTGCAGGACCTGTTCATCAGATAGACAGCAGTGCCGCGCTTCTTGGCCTCGCGATCGACAAGCGAATTAGACTTAATGAAGTGAGCAACATCGGCGATATGGATACCAATCTCAATCTTTCCATCAACCTCGTCCTTGATGTGGATAGCATCATCAAGTTCGTTGACACCGTTTGGATCAATAGTGAAGGTTTTCTCGTCACGGAAATCACGACGAGACTCGATCTCAGTTGGCTCCTCCTTATCCAGAGACCAGTCGTCCAGGCCGACACTTCTGATGACAGCATCAGAGAACTCATCAGATGCGAAGTTGTTGTCTCTCAGAAGAGCATCAGTCTCAACCTTGAGCTCACCCATTCTACCAAGCTGCTCAACCAGAGTACCGAATGGATGAAGCGAGGTGATTGGCCAGCGCTTGATGCATGCAACAAATATGCGATCGGCATAGTCCTGATGCTTCTCAACAAAGTCCCTTGGGGCCTGCTCAGTTGGGATGGCAATAAGTGGAACGCGCTTGTCGGTTGGCTTGAACCAGACGATCTTTGGCTTGTCCTGCTGGCGCGGCTCATGGTGGCGACCATTGTTTCCGTCGCGAGCCTGACGCTCAGCCTCCTGCTTCTCCTTGGTAGCTTGGCTACTTGGTCTCAGGAGTCCGAGAGTTCCAGAGAACATCTGTCCTGGAACACGCTCAATGACGGCCACAATGTGACCAGCATAAAGCGGCTTCTGCTCATCGTTGACCTCTTCCTCCTCGCAGAGCAGGAGACTCTGACCTTCAACCTCGACATCGTCGTTCTTCTTCTGTGTAGGGCGCTGTCTCAAGCTACCTCTACGTCTAAGACCACCCTCGGTGGAACCATTATCGTCCCCAGTGGAAGATCTGTCGTTGTTTCCATGGTTGATCGAGCCACCGCGAGTATCGGTAATGTCCTTGCGTTTCTTCTTCTCCTCCTTCTCTCGCTTTTGACCCCAGACCTCATCAACATCGAGAAGCTCGACGGCGACCAAGTCACCCTCGAGAGCTCTGTTGCGGTCCTTACTGCCACAGATGAAGATATCGGCATCAAGAAGACCATCCTGAGTGGTGACATAAGCATCGCTGCGGTTCTTCTTGTTGACACGAAGGATACCAGAAACAAGCTGTCCATTGCCAAGAAGAGCTGGCAGACTGGCCTGTGGGAGATATGGGGTGAAGAGAGTCTTGCGCTGCTGTTGCTGCTGGCTTCCTCCCTGAGAACCGCCCTGCATGTTCATCTGCTGACCGTTCATCTGAGCAGCCTGAAGAGCTTGCAATTGGTTCAGCTGAAGTGGGTTGAGCTGCTGGCCTGGGAATATCTGGTTACCCATAAGACCCATCGCGCCGCCAAGCTGGACAAACTGTGGCTGGCCATTGTACTGGAAAGCTCCGAGGTTGCCCATGGACTGCATGCTACCACGAGCACGGTGGCCCTGCTGGAACTGTCCGCCCTGCTGTCCCTGGCTGAAGTTGCTCATCTGTTGCTGCTGGTTCTGTGGCTGACTTGGACCCTCAGAAACGGATTGGTTTCTCCAGTTGCCATCAAAATTGCGAGAAGCATTTCTGCCATGACCTCCGCTTGGCTTGCGCTGGAACTCAGTGGTCGAAGAATTCTCCTGAATTGGTGCAGCTGGGAACGAGAAGTTACCACCTCCACGCATGGAGCCGGCACCACGTCCTCCCCCGACTGCCATACTCTGACTTCTAACATGTCCTCCACGGCCAGAGCGAGCGCCTAAGTGTGCCGGGAATGGGTTTGGCGCCTGCTGCTGAGCAGTCTTGTCGTCGGAAGTGGAAGTCGTAGCAGCTGGTGTGGCTCCAGTAGCTCCTGGGATAGGAAACTGGAAGCCAGAAGTTGTGCGTTTCTGCTGAGCGAGCTCAGCCGCCTTTTTGGCCTCATCGAGCGCGAGGGAGTGTCTGCGAGTGTGGCCTCCGCCAGGTGGTCCACGACCACGAGTCGATTGGTTTTCGCGGCCGCCATTGAAATCGTTGAACCCAGATCCCGAGGCACCTGAGGACGGTGCTGGAGGTGGTCCCATGGACATGTTGGGCATTGCCGATTGATTGCGGCGATGTGACAAAGGCTGTGTTGGAGCTCCCATTACACCCATTTGTTGCTGTTGTAGCTGGTTCGGGAATTGGAAAGCATTTACGTTCGGAGACAGGTTTGGCATCTGCTGTTGCAACGGATTGTATCCGCCAACGGGAACCATTCCCTGAGGAGGAACCATTCCCATGTTGACGTACTGCTGCTGCGTTGCTTGAATTTGCTGCTGCTGCTGTTGGAGTAACTCGATCTGCTGCTGAATAGCTAACTGCTCCACTGATTACGGCAGACGTTAGTTTCGACGTCGTCACAGTTGTCCAAGACGATTAAGCAACCAGTAGAAAGATATGGCAAGTGACTATATTGGATTCAGAAAGCTGCTTACTGCCTGGGTTGGAAAACATGCTCATCAGGGGCGTCAACTCTGAAGGACTGCGGCGATGAGCGATGTGAAGTCTACGGCCGGTTGGCCCTAAAGCCGCACCAGCTGGTGCCTGCTGCTGCTGAGCATCCATGATAGACGACAATTGGCTATTGTGTTGAGTTCTGTTGATAGCAAAGGGCAAGCTTCAGTGACGTATTAAGCTCCTGGATAGCTCAAATGAGGGGATGGAAAATCTCTGGTGAGACTGGGAGCGAGTTGAAGGATTGCTCTCAGAAACGAGATAGTTCGGTTGTGTTGGGGAAGGAGTGAGTGTAAGGATCGTGTATGGTGTTTACGGACGAGAGAGCGTAGGCATCGAAGGTTGATATCGTGTTGGAGACACTTGCCCAGGAACTAGAGCAGAGCACGGGAGTGACATGGGGGATCAGGGCTGTCGCGGTACAGATCAGGCTTAGCGTGGGAAACTTTACCGTGTTGAGGCCGCGTCTTACCAAAGTGTGGCAAGCTCGGAGATATAACTTGCTGCGAGCCGTAGTCATGTGACAAGTAGCACTAAAGTTCTCTCTCACAGCCTTCTTCCATCTCACTTTCTCACTCGAGAAAGCTTTTATTGGGATTAGAATACATCGCTTCGTGCCGTGAATAATTATGGTAATTTATGACAGGCTTTTTGGCCAGGCCCGTGTATAATCACGTGACTATATTATTTTAAGAACTTAGTGACCCGCGCGGCCTAGCTTAGGCGCGGCAGACCGCCTACAGGTTGCAGCTTTAGCGTCGACCCCAGCTTTATTCTGCCGACCTTCGACCCACGTCAAACAAAGGTATCCAAACTCTAATTCCCCCGACACAACACACCTTTCATCCTACAACCTCAAGACCTATTCGTTCACCAAAATCTCACCGTCGATTCACGTACTCTTTCACAACACGACTTCTCCGTTCACTCAATTTACAAACACTTTTCTCCAACATGGCAGGACATGCCCAATCCCTTCACCACCTCTCAATACAGCAAAACAAGGCGGAGTTCCAAGAAGCCATTGACGGATACAAGATGCCATTGGACCCGCCAGGACTACTCGAGGCGCGGCTCGAGGTCAAGCTGCAGGAGCACAACCATGTACGCGCACAGGCCAAACGCGTACTCGAGTTGCATGTTATGAGGGAGGAGCAGAAGCGCATTGAAGAGGATATGGAGTTGGAAAGGAAACGCTTGTTCGAAGAGCGACTATTACGCGAGCAAATGGAGGAACTGAACAGGATGCGCAGCACGCGCATCGAAGTTCCAAAGCTTATCCCCCAACAAGAGAGAGCTGTCACCCTTCCACCACCGGTTCCTCAACCTGCACCATTCCAAGCCTCTCCAGCACCACAAGCACCACCTACTCCACAACCGCCGAACCCACAAGTAGCGCAACAAGTTCCTCCGACGCCAAAGCCAGCCAGCCCTATACAAACTTCTGCAGCGCCAGTCGGGAACTCCGCTGGACCAAGCGCTCCGAGCACCACAAGCTGGCCGACACCGGTTCCATCCTCTACATTCTCTCCAGGAGTTCATTTCACGCCATCGGAAATCGACCTCGAGTGCGAAGCTGCGAAATACCACCAACATCCACACGCCTTGCGCTACCTCCAAATACACGGGTCGCTCAAGCAGATGCGCGCGGGCGTCAAGATCATGTGCGACAACAACAAGCAACTAAAGAGCTTCGTCGGTGATATGCGCCGTGATCTGAGAAAGTCCGTCTCACAGATTACCGGAGTCAGAGGGGCAAACAAAATTCCAGTAAGTAATCCTTCGAGAATTGCTCCTTCAATTCCATGTCTAACGTTATACACAGAGGGATCGCGTAATGGCTGCACTGAACAGATGCCTCCACGAAGTCCCGTCCGACGGCGTCGACCCAAATTTCTTCCTAGTCAAGCCACGCCTCTCCCCAGTCGAAGGCGCCACAAATAACGGCCCAACCCTACCACTCCTCTACCTCTTCTTCCTCAACCTCTTTTCAAAATACATTCTCAAGCAATACGTCGACCAAGCGGGCGTCAACCCCGAAGACGCCGACCAAATCGGCAACTTTTGCGTCTCCGTCTTCGCAGCACCTGCAAACCTCTGGCGTGGAGAAAGCATGATTAATATCATGATGGCAAAATTCCGCGTCGAATGCCCAGTCCTCTGGGGCGTCCGAGGAAGCGAAGGCACAGTCGGGGGCCGCAAAGCGCTGGGATGGAGAAAGCACAAAGATCAAGGCGTAGTCGGAGACTGGATCACGGCCCAAGACCACTCTACGCGTATGACCGGTCTCGCCGCCGGCTACTCCTCCATCGCCCTCCGCGACTTCAGTAAAGCGAGCATGAAGAATCCGTTCCCGCCGCCAAACTGGTGGTATTCCATGGCTGCAATCACAGGCACGGAACCGGATCATGTCAGTAATACGCAGTTCATCGTGCTGAAGTACATGATCAAGGGTTGGGAGGCGAAGATCTTTAATTACTATGGGGATAAGGCGAAGGTAGCGCTTGCGCTTGCCATAATTACATTCCCGGGCAAGGCGAAAGAGAGGACTCCTGCTGTTAGGGCGGTGGAGATTATTGGGGATCAGTTGCAGAAGGAGGCGGGGATGAGGTTTTTTCAGTCGCCGACGCCGGTGGTTAGTCAGAGGGATCCTTGGGGACCTGTTTGGGGTTGAGCGCTATTCGACTATCGAAGTTAACTATTTCAACTTCGTGCACGCCCAAATCGCTCGGCCTTCGTATACTTGGTCATCGCGTTGGCCACCACTGGATTTCGAGCACATCACAAGGATATCGGCGCAACTCATTTCGGCATAAACAGTAACGACATTTTCGGCATGGAGGGCATAGATGGCAGGAAGGATTCCATCTGGAATAGGAGTTTGCATGTCAGAAGCATGATTTTCATGAAAGGAGGTTATGTTTGAGACTTTATGCATGAAGGACGGTGCAGAAATGGAACAGCGAAGGAAGGCATTGCATCAAAGAGCTTGAGCATTTGCATCACAGCGAGCATGAAAGCTGATTGAATGGGTCACAGCGTATACTGTTCTTTACTCTCAAGGCTGGGGATTGTAATGAGTCTGGCACAGGGGCACGGTTTTCGTAAGCATTCCGCGAGTAACCCGGCGAAAGAACCCAGCTCGGTGGGACGGAGTGGTGTTCGTATGATGTGAAGATGATGATGAGGGCATGGGGAAATTCTGTAAACTTGAGATGCGAAAGGAGACATCTGAGCCGGGGTGTGAATCGAGCATGAATAATGAAATGTGCGAGTCTCTTCACTATGAAGGTGGGAGAGCATAACAGCGGGGGGTTTAAGCAAAGAAGAATGCGAAGGCTCTCAATCAAACATTTGCGATATTCAAGTAACTTATGATTCTGGGATCGTTATCCAGTACTTCTCCAGCTCACAATTAATGAGTGCTTACTCCTTGCAGAGTTCAATCAAAAAGTCCCAATATCCCGCCTTGAGGTGAGACGGGAATAAGCGGGCACATCCTCGGGCGCTAGTTAACTCCATCCATGTCCCTCGACTCCACCAAGATACGTCATCCTTGCCCTCTCAAGCTTACAGCTCTCAGCGTCCGCCAATAATTAGCTTAGATCGTAAGGGTTCGGGTTGTGTTAGATCGTTTTAGATTGTGCCAATGTTTCGTGTCTGGATCTAACTCCTTCTTCGGCCCTATGTGTCAAGGTATCAGCCAGCCAAGAACATGCTTATGGAGGGGCTTCGGATGAGTCGAGAAGGGAGAGGGGTTAATACAAGGGTCCAATGCCTCCCAAGTCTAACGGAAAGGTGCTTGAATGATAAGAACCCCAGGTATGTAGCATCGTGACACCTTCGGTGAGGGTTGTCAAATACTTGGTTGCACATTGGCTGATAGATGACCTAGCACTCGCTGACATCACCATTCACTTCCGCATCCACATCAAAATACGTGGAATTTGTCGAACAAAATCCCATCCCTAACTTCAATTCCCATCTTAACCTTCATACCCATCACACCCATCATACCCAAACACAACACCAATTAATTAGCCGACACACTCCAACCGCCAAAATGACTAAGGTACCTCATTCCCCTTTCCACCTCCCCTTTCCACCTCTCGGCCCCCTCTTGTCCCACGCTTCATCATGCGACCCAGCTAACGAACCAGATAACAACCCTCCTCCTCGACTGCGACAACACCCTCGTCCTCTCCGAAGTCCTCGCCTTCGTCGCGTGCGCCGACCTTGCCAACACCATCCTTTCTATCCACAACATCCGTCCCGAAGTCCCTTACAGCGGCAGCATCCTGATGTCCGAATTCGTCGGACAGAATTTTAGAGGCATGCTTCTGAGTTTAATGAAGAAGCACAATCTGGTGATTCCTGATGATAAGCTAGCGGAGTATGTGGCGGCGGAGGAGGATGCTGTTATCTCTAAGATGCAAGAAAACCCTGGCCTGCAAAGATGTAAAGGTGTTGAGGAAGCGCTCAACTCAGTCAAGGACCAATATCTCATGGCGGTTGTATCCTCTTCCGCCCTGCGCCGAGTAAACGCCTCCCTCGAAAAAACGAAGCTTGATCATTTCTTCGGCTCTAGAGTGTTCTCAGCGGCGACGTCCCTGCCGAAGCCAACGAGTAAGCCTGATCCGGCGATTTACAAATTCGCAGTGGAGAAGTTGGGGAAGAAGCCTGAGGAGTGTGTGGCGGTGGAAGATAGTAAGTCGGGGACGCTGAGTGCGGTCAGGGCAGGTTTGAGGGTTATTGGGTATACGGGGTGTTATGAGGGGGAGGAGAAGGACATCATGGAGAAGACGCTTAGGGATAACGGGGCGGGGGTTGTGATGGGAAGTTGGGCGGAGTTTGGGAGTGCGTTGGAGCACATTGAAAAGGCGAAGTTGTAGGTTTGTAGGGAGGGAAGAGAGAATAAATACTATGTATTGAGGGCGGTTTAAAATAAAGAAAGCATAGTTTTGTTTGATATACTGGAGTTTTACGCTCGATTCACAATGTGAGCTGAGCTATCATATCCAACGGTTGTCAGCGCTGGTAGTGTCCAAAGAAGTAGGTTTTAACTTGTAATCTTGTAAAGCTAACTGGCTGGTGTTGCCCTCGGTTATTTTATGTTACATTAGTAAATCGATATCTTGATCGATTTCAAAAGCCCGTTACCGTGGTTAATCGGTTGTCACTAGCAGTCGGTTTTCGTGCCATCATACGAAAGTTGCTTAATCAACCCACAGCCTTATCATAATCGCGCTAAACTACTAGTATGTAGCCGAGCACTAATACCTCTTCTACGCACCAAGCAACACTCGGGAGCTGACCATCATCGACATAAAGACATCTTTCACCAACGTCTCTATCGCCAGAGATCGTTCAAACTATCATTATCATGTCCCCCCCATCCTCAACCGCCTCTTATACTAACGCTATGGGCGACGCCTCAGCCACCGTCGAATCCTTTGAGGATATCTTGGCTCTCAAAGTCTCGCGACAATGCCTTTAACGTGCCGTAATTCTCGGTTTCATTCTTGTTAATGAGAATGATCCAGAGTCGGATTACCAGTTAGACGTCCAGGCACATATCCAGTTCGACGCCCAGGTCCGTAAGCTTAGCTCGTTGAGGAAATTCTACATCGTCGGCAATATCAAGTTGAATGAGTCACAGAAGTAGGCCGCGCAATACAAGATTAAGTGGTTTGTGGATGAGGTTGTGAACGAGGTTAAGGAAAAGGATGTGAAAGCGACGTTGAGGCATGAGTTGCTTCATCC
This sequence comes from Antarctomyces pellizariae, assembly GCA_010623925.1. Classification (NCBI taxonomy): domain Eukaryota; kingdom Fungi; phylum Ascomycota; class Leotiomycetes; order Thelebolales; family Thelebolaceae; genus Antarctomyces; species Antarctomyces pellizariae. The sequence continues at coordinate 23,405 of WCAA01000132.1, read as the reverse complement.
GGAGAGCAGGGTGTTCTGCGGTGGTAAGTCATCCTTCGACAGAAGTATATTGGAAGGAGATAATAATGGTGATAATAGGTGAAGGCCAGGCAGTCGTGGATGCCAATGCCGAGGAGTAGAACGCCTCGAAAGCCGTCAAAAGCGATGGCAATGCCACGATCAGCGATGCTGAGACTGTTAGTGATATCGAGATCATCGACAACACCACCCTCGCCACTAATGCTCAAGACACTGCAATCTACAACCTCAAAGTTCCGCGCCGACAGCCCTTCTACCTTCTCTGGATGCACCTACAATTCATCCACCTCCACCTCTTCCGCAAGCTTTACCTGAACCACCTCCGCATCCACGCCTGCGGCTCGAAGGCTAATCTCCACATCAAACTTCTCCAGATCATCCTCACCCAAAATCCCCACAAACGCCCTCTTCAGAAACGTTCTCCACGCCTTATTTCGATTCTTCCCATGTCTATTATTCTTCTTATCATGCTCCTTCCTGTGCCTTCTCCTCTTGTTCTTTGCCTCTGCCTCGTCGGAATCGTCTTCCTCGGATGTCATCTCAGACTCGCTGCTGTACACGTCTTTAAAGTCCTCGACAATATCAGCGAGATGATCAACGTACCCCTGCGCCAGATCGCGAAGTTGCTCAAGAACACTGACGTCATCGCCGTCGTCCTCCACGTCTTCGTCATCAAAGCCATCAGGCATGGCAACCCAATCACCTTTGGCTGGTGTCTTGTAGCGGCCAATTCTGTGAGCCAACTTCAAGTAGCTCTTCACAGTCAAATCCTTAAGGTTAAACCCTGTAGTGTCATTGAAAGTGTTATACTCCTCCTCAAAGTGGAACTTGACCGGATGAGGAGCTCCTGAGGTTTTGGGTAGCTTATCCTTATTCCTTCCCTCATGCCAGCCCTCGGATCCGACTTCTGGCTCCTTTCGACTTGTGTAGGCGTCTGTCATATCGTCGTTGATTTCGGTAAGGTTCGCGAAGTACTGAGTATACCCAGTAAGTGTGAAAGGTTGAGGCGAGTACGCCGGTCCTGGAGGAGTTCCAGGCGTTGGAGGCAACGGGATATGAAGGTCCGGATCCTGCTTCGGCTGCTTCTTCTTATGCTTCTTATGCTTTTTCTTCATCTCAATCTGCATGTCGCGCTCCCAATCGAAGTCGCCCTCGTTTTCGCTCCACGTCGAGAGATTTTCATCAGCGGTCTCTGCCTCATTCCTCGCCTCGCGCTTATATACATCCAGAATATCATGCTCTTTCAAGTCCGAACTCCACTCCACAGAAGCAGATGAAGCATGTTGACTCGCCCACGTATTCGCAGTGTCGAGACCAGAAATGTTGTACTCCATTATTCGGACGGTGGGGAAGTAGTTCGGTACCACACTCGGGCTGACGATGGAGAGCTGGAAGCGCTCTGCCCATTCACCTCCGATTTTCTTGAGCGCTTTCTCACGCTTGGTCTCCTTTGGTTTCTTGCCCTTCTTTCCTTTACCCACGATTCTGCTTCTCGGCGGCTTCTTCTCGGGTTTGAACGCCTCAGCTGGGTCAGGGAGGGAGGACCAATATGTCCTCAGCTCCTCGAGATAATCGCCAGCAGATTGGATAGTCAACTCATCACCAAGATATTCTCTGGTCTGTCCTCCGAGGCCGTGGAATGACAACAGATTAACCTGCTCTGCGTCCTGAAGCATGAAGTGGTCGATGTTCATGTGTCCGTAAAGGCCGCCAACAACCACATCCCGATACTGTTGCATCCACAAAGTATATTTCTGCCAACACGTCTCATCCCACAGCTGCTTGGACGGGGTCCTCGCTGGTCCCACATGACTCTGCAGAATGACTTTCATGCCTCTCTCCCGCATAAGCTGCAGCTGCACGCGCAGCCACTCCATGTGTTCATACCCCGGCTCTGAGCGTGCCGCACAGCCATCCACACCTGCGTTATTGGTGAAGAAGTAGAGAGAGTTGAGACTGAAGACCGCAAGCTTATTAGGGATAACCTCCACGTGGAACCACCCGCCTCGTTGGAAGCCGTGGCGCTGGGCTTCTGGTATAAATTTCCTCCATAGGGAGGTGTATGTGTTCAACCACCGATTGGGGCCAGCTAACAGGATGTTATGCGGCAGTATATCGTTATTCCCAAACGTTGGCACTACCGGGATTTCCATATCAGACGGGTTATGATTCGCGCCGCCATTCCCAAAGACCTCCTCAAACTTCTCTGCAATATAAGTGTTGGTATGCAAGATTTGGTCGGCGGTACGGGGTATGTTCTCATCGCTGTCGTGCCGTGCGGAGTCGCCGGTCCAGACTACGAAGTCGACTTTGTCGCGGACGTGCTCGCGGATCCAGTCGAATGTTGCGTCGACTAGGGACATGGGCGAGTCGCAGTCTGAGGTCTCAGCGCCAAATTTGCCGGCTGGCCCTACGCCGCGGTGGCAGGCTGAGTCTTCGCCTGTAGATGAATGGACCTTATAATAAGGATCTGGGTGGAGATCTGTTGTTGTCAGTTAATGCTCCCCTTCTTTACGATCATAATGAGTGAGGTCTGAATAGTATATTGAAGAGCGTGCCTACCAGAGATATGCAGAAACTTCCCCTGAAGCCTCTTCGGCCTTCCCGGGCCCCGTGTCCCTTCAGGCTCGGTCGTCCTCGATAACGAGCCATCGCTGTGTAATATGTTCTGTGTTCCTTCCACAACATTCGGTAGTTTTAGAGCTGTTACACCCTCGCTCGCAGCCAAGGCGGCTGCTACTATCTCCCAAATCCCAAGGCCGCGCATCTCTGTTGTCCTCGATGCCGAATATAGGTGTTTTGGTGTCGGATCGAGTTGAAGGTTCCCCTAGTAGTCGAAGGTTCCCTGGTGCCCGTCCAACCGGTTAACGATGTTTTATAGTAAGAAGTATATTCGTTCTAGGTACGTCGCATAACAGTACAGACAAAAAATAAGGACGGGGTTTTGCGAGCGAGGCTATCAGGTTATTGATCGAGATAGGTCGTGAAGGGTGAAGTAAAGGTCATCAAGGTTGTCCCTGCGGTCTAGTTTTTGGGCGCGCACCGATAGCAGCTGCGACTGCGATATGACGCGGTTACAAGACTTTGGCTGTTGCGCTGACAACGACTTGGCGGCCGAACCGTCACTCTTCACTTCCTCGCCCATTTTCAACCTGTGGGAGTGCCACATGTTGTGTCTCATTATTTTTGCTTTCTAAAAGCACATTAAACGTGCTTGCGGCAAAGAGAGTGATTCGTGCTTCGCAAAGGCTTACCTTGTGGGTGTGATCCGTTTCTCCGCAGCGGCATGCGGAGCCATCAGCTGGAAGCTTACGCTGCAGCAGCTTGTGCAGTACCCCACGGCAAAATGCCATGTCTCATGTATCAGCTTTTGCTTCGGACTTCGATGGCTAAGAGACTAAAAGCACAAGATACGGAGTCAGTGCGCGAAATACGAGCTACTTGCGAGTTGCGGCCTGTAAAGGTCTTGATAAACTTCAAATTGAGGGTTGAAAGTAAGGACAAAGGTATGTCCGCATTTTTATGAGGTCAAGCATCTGGCAAGCCCAAAGCATGAAGGTCAGTAATTTGAGGGACAAACATTTTTGTATGCTACGCTCGACGTCCTCTAATAGCCCAGGCGGTTAAAGAGCTAAATATACAGCCCCCTCGTCTAAATTCTTGGCCTTCACCTGTTCCTTCTCGGCCCTTCATTTGCTCCAAAACCTTTCCTCTTAAACTTGTTGCAGTCAACATTGAAAGGCTCTTTAAAACGAGCCTAGACAGGTTTGCTGTTCCCTCCTGGCGCTTCCTGGGCGGCAACCAACGTAGTGGCGGCTAGAGGATGGTCTAGCTCCGCCGACTTCTTCGGGTAATAATAATGATATGAACCTTCTCATTTTCCCCTCATTCAGCCCACACTACTATCCTTCTCCAATAAATCCGCATAAATCTCCAAACTACTTCCCATCGCCTTCACAATATCAAAGATCTGCGTTCCCTTAAACGTCTCCGCCCACAGCCTTACAACCGCCGCACCAAGTTGTCTAATCTTATGCCTCTCCTCAGCCTGAGATTGCAGCGCGCCGAATGAAACAGCGAATTCTGTCTCATCGAGCATAGTCCTCACCATGTCGAGCAGCGAGCGTTCTTCTGAAGTAAGGTCGAAAGGGGAGAGAGCTATTGTCTCGAGCCACTTGCCTGGAAGGTATTAATGTCTATCACCTACGAAAGTAATGGGGACGGTGGCAAGGATACGTACTGAGAAGGAAAGCACACTCCAAATTACACAAACTATGCTGAATACTCCAACTGAACGTCTGCGTCCGCGCCACAAACGCAATCCCAATTTTAATCGGGATACTCAACGCATGCGCAGCCTGCAGCACCGCTCTGCCTATCCTTGAACTCCTCGCAACCGGCGGGTAATCCTTGAAGGCCTGTGCTATTCTCACCGGGTCTCTGGTCTCGAGGTATTGACTAGGACCGAGGTCGGAGTGTAGTCTGATGAAAGCGAAGCGAAGAAGAGCAGTGGAGTTGAATGCCACAGGACCGTTGGGCCCAGTTGGGTCGAGAGAGGATTCGGGTGTGCGTTCCCAGGACGCTTGCCATGATTTCAGGGCGTTGGAGATATCCTCGATGTCATCTGGGCGGAGACCGTTCTTGACGATTCCTGGTACTGAGATAGCGGATGTCTGGCGGAGAAAGAAGATTTGTTGTGAAATGGCTGTGATGAGCATATAATTTCCCAGTGACGAAGTAGCTGGTAACGACTTCTGTAGTATTGAGCCTGGCTTTGCGAAGAGCTTGGTCAGGGCGTCAAGGAATTTGATTTCGGTTGGTGGATTTTGACGACGAATGTCCTGCCACTCCCATGCAGATGTGGCACGCCATTCTCTGGCAGTTTGAGGCAGACTGATGTCCATCTTTGTGGAGACGATCAGGGGTGGGATATCGTAGGCGATGCAATGGAGATTGAAGAAGCAGTAGATCAGACACTTCGTGCGTTTCTCGCTCTCGGCTTTGATCCAGTCTTCCCATGACATGTCAGTGTTTGATGTGTTCGGGCTCGTAAGGCCAGCTTCTTGCACCAAAAGTGACAGCCAGCTGCGGACAGTTAATGATTCCCGAAGAAGCGTACGGCTTGCCCATGTACCGAGGGCCACCAACAAAAACAGTGCTTGGATAGTTTCAAGTCTTGCTTCAGGTGTGTTTGAGAAGGTATCCATGCTGCTTCCTTCGCCCGGACCACGAAGATCTTCCAAACTGTGATGTCTCGCTGTTGATGGTGGCGATAGACCTGCCGATTCTGACCTCTGGTAGCTGTTTGGTGGTGACAAGATCTCCATGACAGAGGAGCTTGCTCTCCGCCTTGCCTGCTCCACCGCAACTGCTCTCGAAGCGTACCATAAACCATTTCCTCTATGTCCCTCAAAGCGGTACTGCGCCCCGATTGCTGCCAATGCCAATATCAGCTCTGGTGCAAGGTTTGGTATCTGCACCGTGGCCACATGCAAGAATGGCACATGCTCGTGGAAGCCATTCACATAGCCCTCCAAGAACCTTGACAACGTATGCCGTGAAGGTAGCTCGAACGTCTTTGGAAGGACACCAGCAAAGTCGTCAAGCTTGCTCTGAATATAACGGTGGTCTTGACTCGATATCTTCCACGGCGGCCCGCCTCTTTCACCCATTCCGCCCGAGCCGTTCGAAGAATCCTGGTATTCTGATGCTTGGGAGGTACGTCCTGCGAACCGGTTGTAGTGCGCATCACTTTGCTGCTCAAACTGGTTGGCGGACCGTTGCGGATCTGGATAGCCACCAAAGGAATGCGGAGGAGCATCTGGTCTTGCCCATAATGCGACCGGCACTTCCGTGTCTATTGGAGGAAACACATGCTGGCCGATGCCAAAATCGTCAAGTAGTATGTTGTAGTCGCCCATGCCAACATCACTGGGTCCTCCATGATAATTAGGTGTATGTCTCTGCATAGCCTCTTCCTGTGCGCGACTGTTGAAGTTTTCCGTCCTTTCTTGTTTGTGGTGATCCATGTGCTCGTTGTTCATGAGTGGCATGATGCTCGGAAGTTGTTGTTGGTGGTTTGAAGAGGCTATGTGTGTCGCTGCGTCAGAAAGCAGGTCGAGGGAGCATGGTAAGCGTTGCTGCATGCTTGAGTCGGGTATCCGCGACTGCATAGTTCCCAGCTGATAACTCGCATTTTGTTGCGCCAAAAGGTCAGGGTCGATCAAATTTGGAATGGCAGGCGTATTTGAAGGGCTCATCTGAGCTTGTTTCATCGGTACATGAGCGCGCTGGGCGCCAATATGATGGTGGTTCTCATCGTTGCCTCTGTTGTTTTCGTTCAGATGCACCAACTTCTCGTGCCTTACCAGCAGGTCTCTAAAGTGATAGGATTAACGCTTAGAACACCAAAATCGGCCGTTAATTGATTTGTAACGTACCTCCTGCCAAATGTCTTGCCGCATGAGCACTGGAATGGCTTCTCTTTCGTATGTGTTCTCTCGTGGCGTTGAACATGCTCCAGGCGTCGAAAGCGCTTCTGGCAGTACCGGCAAGGCAGCTGCTTGGCCTTCTGTTTAGGATCCTCTGCCTCGGCCGCAGCATTCCCGTTCTCAGTGCTGGGCTGTGGCATCGTGGGAGATGCTTTCGCGTCCTCGTCGGTGTTGTCGCCGTCGCTATGCTGCTGTCGTTGCTGTGGCACGCTTTCTTGTGGTCGCGACAGTGTTTCACCCAAGGGAGCGCCTTGCCCTGGACTTCTCAGCATATTTCCCCAGATCGATCCCCAGCTTTACGGCTGTCTTCCCCGCCCTCCGAGTTGGCGTGGCCGTCTACCCCGTAAAAGAGCGCTGCGAGGTACCTCAGGCACGAAGCTTCACTTAGCCTCGGTACACTGCCCGATCAGTTATCACTTCGTTGTTCAAAAGGTCTATTGCAGAGAACAACACATGATTTTGGATGTAAAGGGTATATAATGAAGCCCTGAGAAATGATGTGAAGCACTCAGTTGTTGACGATAGAGATATTTCTAGGTACGCGAGAGTGACTTGACATGCGCAAGTCAGGTCATGAGAAGTGGCTTTCCCGCGGACAAACAAATGTGCTAATGCTAAAGTCTTTCTAAGCTTTCGCCTATGTTGGCCATACAGTAGCGCAAACCAACCGCACTTTGTCTCACTAACAGGCAGCTTAAAAGTGTGGGGAGTACTGTAGACAGCCACTGAGGTTGCAGCAATTCGTGATGGTGGAAGTCCGGTAACTTCTCCGCATTCATATGCTCAAAGTATTGGTACGAGCACATCATCATACTTAGGCATCACAGCCAGACGTCTATCAAGTAGGCATCGCGGGCATTCAGGAACATGACGGCCATGCTGTAGATCAGGATCTACCATACCCTTCGCCGGCCTTCAGATCAGGAATGTGTTTCGTAATACAGCCGAGGGCATTTGGCCCTCTCCAGGCTAAGTCCAAATCCCATCTTTTTACCCTCATGTAACCGAGGGCTAAACCTACATTTAGCATAGCTTGTACAGTAACTACTAAGTGCAACGGCGTCTGCAACTGATCTGCCTAGCAACGCCAACGGTTGGAGAACAACGACGTAGTTATGCCTTTCATGTGAATGTGTCTTCGTGAGCATAACTGCAACAGGCGAGTTCTCCGACGTCTATCTCAAACCTCACATGCCAGGAACGAGTATTGATAGAGATGTCCCGCCGGCACTCGGGCCTCCCTTGTAGTCCTCCCTTGGAGAAGCCAAAGAAAGTGAGGGGAACCTAGTTCGACTCCTTTTGGCCACTCAAGTTCTATCAACTTTTGATGCTATCACAGCATCTGTTTGAACTGGTGCGCACTCAAGAAGGACGTTTGAGAAGCGGTGGACGAATCCAGTTCGACATGTTGACATTCATAGGACTCCCTCGGGCTGGGTGCCATGTCTTCCACCGCAATGGACAAACTCCTACCTGACAGCTCACCGCAGAGCAAGTCTCTGCCACTTAGTTAATCTTCGTTCTTCTCACATCCGTTCTCTACTCTGAGCTTTATTTCATCTTTCAGTCAGCTAACAACGGCCAACTCCTCTCCGTCTTCTCCATCCCAAGCCAAGTTCCACACAAGCCTTCTGACCTTTGGGAAATTGGAGTAAATTCGGAGTTTTGATCTCCAAGCCCCACCCCATTATGCGGCGCTTGTGGAGAAAGCTCAACTTCGGCGATGATGCGCCGTGGAGAAAGCGGCGCAGCGGCGGCGCATGGGGCGAGGGCGCCGGCTTAACGGGCAGATGATGCGATGTCGCTGAAGTTTCCATTTCGAGGTTGAACGGGTGCGGTTCACGCTTCTTTAACTCCTGGCAGTAGAGCTTGTTATGTTTCTAGGAGGAGCCTTCTCAGTTTCTACTTCACTTAAGCGCTCGTCTAAAGTTTAGCCGAGTTTTAGACGCCCACCTGTCTGCGCTTGTTGTACGAGTGAGCCCAGAAACGATAGTCGGGTGGCAGTCGACGTCGACGACACCGATTGAGCCCTCACTCTGCTGAGAACACGCCATTAAGCTGTCTCGAAGTAACAGCAGTATGTAATTTTTACGTGTGGAGAAGACACTGATGACAATGGAAAAAGCTCGGCGCTTGGAGTCTTGAAATCTTGCTCAATGAAGCACCACATGCACAGTTCATCAAAGCCGAGTTAAACTTCCCTTCCTGCATCTCCATCAATCTTCCGACAAGCTTTCTTCTGGCATCTTGTCCGCATTCAAGAGTCATTAGGTTCTTGGGGGTTACCGTTGCGCTTCACGTTCAGAGCTCAAGAAAGGCCAAAGCAGCGACGACATCCGCCAGCCAATCATATCGCAAAACTCGAGCACTCGTTTTGTCGCCAGGCCAATCCTCGTTCCAACACCAAACGGCTTCACAGCCAATGACTTTCGACATCACTGTCGCGTGCTTTTGAAAATCCACAGAGATAGCTCCAACGATGGCATACGACGAGCACGTGTGCTTTTCGAAGGCCATCGCATCGTTAGTCTGCGGCCACAAAACCGTAACCAGCAAGGTTGCAGCTGTCAAAGTCGGGAAATCTCGTGGCTTTAGTTCAGCAGCCTAAGTCATAGAAGTCCTCAACTATAAGCAGGTAGTGTTCCTCTCGTTGCTGTTCACTCCTCAATTGTTTCTCTATCAGTCAGTCGAGTTCACATCTCGTAATATATCACTCTTTGCACTGCCACTGCGGCATATATCTCATTTACCTTAGCTTTGCTACCCCACGATCGAGCTACTGCTTGCGCGATTTCATCCCTGGTCTTGCGCGCTTTGGCAGCACACGACAAAATGCCTCGCACAAACCAGCTACCAACACCGCTCTCAAGCACGGAACTCAGGCCTCAAGACGGCAGCAAATATCAGGACTTACAGTTATCCTTTGAGCTGCCCCCTGCAGCTCTATCTGAAAAAAATATATCAGATACATCGGCTTCCTCGACCAGTCATCAAACCTCCCATGCCAAGAATCAAGAGCCGCCGAGGTCCATCGACAACAGAATTGCTGAAGCAAATAAACTTCAAAAGCCTGGCAACAAGACGTCTACTCCTCTTCCTCCACCGCCATCACGCTCGAGGAGGATTATCCAAATGTCGCCCTCCAGGGGTCCCAAGTCGGCAACCACCATGACCTCTTCGCCTCCAGCCTCTCCTTCCAATACAAACTCAAGGCCGAACTCAGAACCAGTAAAAGCCTCCTCAACACCAGCCACGCGGAAAGTGTCAAGAAAGACGGCACATTCATTGATCGAAAGAAGAAGGAGAGGGAAGATGAATGACGAGTTCGATGTCTTGAAGGGCCTTATACCTGCCTGCACAGAAGAGGGAGGTGAGGCGAGAGACATGCATAAGCTCGAGATACTCAAGGCAAGTGTGGAGTATATTCGATATTTGAAGGATTGTGTTGCTAGTTTGGAGGGCTCTGACCATTCAAAAGAGCAAGTAAGGACGGCCACAACACATGGAGATGAGGATGAGGATGAGGTGATGCATGGGATGGATACAGACACCTCAGACCCCGAATCACCACGCCAGCCCGCGGTGGAACATGTGGAGATACCCATCGATCCCCAGCTCAAAGACTACCCATCTACATCATTCAAACCACCGCCGACGCCGAAACTCAGTCCGGCTCTCCTCCCACAACGAGATCATAGACAGTATAGCTTCTCATCAGCATCAACCTTCAGTCCACCACGCCCTCCGCCGCGCCACGGCAACGAATACCACTGCCACTCAGGAGCCAGCACAAGTTCGTCGACGTACACAAGTCCGGTGCTAGCACCACAGGCCGAACAAGCTCAGGGGAATGGCCCCGCAATGGCACTTTTGATGCTTAATCCTGGTACCGGAGCGGGGAAAGAATGGCAGAGACAGAGTGGTAACCGATTGAGTATGGATATGCGGACAGACAATTTGCCCAGGCGGAGGGGGCTGAGTGTCAGAGATCTATTGATCTCGTAAGGTTTGTTGATTTTGACCGAAAAACAAGTGGTCAGAGTTGTTCGCTTACGTAAAGCAAAATCGTACTTAAAGCGTGGATTGTGATTGGTTAACTCCAGGGCTACTCACACTCGGCCTTATTAACCTGCTGTGCCTGCTTGTGAACAAGGCGAGGCAAGTTCCTAAGCGAGAGCAAGTAGTATATAGTCACTATGTAGAGCACATTGCAATAGACAATTGATGCACCTCGTCCTGACGTTCCGCCTGGTCTACTCGATCTTGCAACTTAAGCCCGCAAAAGTGTGTAGAGAATTTTCCAGAAATCACCACATCTTCAGTGCCGTCTTAGGGGTCTGTTGAGTAGCGTTTAGTCAGTTTTCCAGTGCTTAAGAACTTGTTGGAAAGCAGTGGAGGCGATTAATCGTATATCAGGTGCGCGGCTGCGTTCTTATACTGCTTTCCATTATCCCTTCTCATAACGCGATCCGTCCGAACGGTATACACTTCTTCGCTGTTAACAAGCACAATGGCTTTCAAGTATGTCAACGTCGTATTTACCGTCACAACTTCGAGAAACAAAATGGTTGAAGTCTGCACGCTTAGGAGAAGGTCGCCAGACTCCATAGCCTATCTTCCCTTCCAGCCAACAGGCGATGTGCTGCCTGTCACCTCAACATTTTATATGTAGGATTAGTTTAAAATTGACAGAGACAAGGATCATGTATCTCACTTAACAACAGGAATTACCTTGATAGCTCTAAAACTGGTCTGGTTAGCTGTGTCATCAACGACAGCCATTTGGGGGCTACTCGAGTAATTGAAATTTGTTTGGGGGTCACTGGAATAATATTCTGAACCATGAGGGTTACCAAGTTGATTCCTGCTATTTGTTTTGGCTCGAATTCTAGTATTTCACGAATTTGGAACTCGGGGAGTTTCGTTGAGAACTTCACATTATTTAGCACCAATTCGACTCTAAATACCAAGCCCAAAATCAGACCTCCCAATTTGTTCGTCTCCTAGGGCGCAAGGTTGGGGAATTCCAATAATCCCAAGATAAACCAATTGCATAATAGGGACACCTGAAAACCCGACTTATATCGCAAAACTGCCAGTCCGTGTGCACCTAGCACAAGTACACAACAAACTGGCCCCTGAGTTTCATAATGGCATCATATCTCATACCTCATCAATCATCAATAGATATATCGCTCTTTGAAATCTTCGCTTACAATCTTCCACCCTTCGAATATACGTTCGATAAATGGCAACATAAATCTCATCCCCCCAACGTATCCTGGCCACGCTCAGCTGGTTCAAGTGCCTAAGTAAGGGTCTTAAGCATCATCTTCACCGCCCTCGCATTCGGTCCTGCACACCGTTAGCTTTCATTCTTCCCATTTCCCAAATATCCTCACCTCATCCCATGGGCTTATCTCCTCGGAACAACCAGGCTCATCCTACCTTTTCTACTCCTCCTCACCTCCACCACCGGACCCCCATCCACAATCGCCAGTGACCCATCACTCGCCCTCGCATCCCCTCTATACCTAATATAATCCGCCCTTCTGAGTTCCTTCTGCGCCCTCCTCTCCGCTTTGAGCGCCTCCTGTTCCGCCGCCAGACTGCGAATATCCCGGCGAATCATAGCGTCACTGTTGTAAAAGCTATCATGGCCATGCATCGCATGCGGCCCTGCGCCAGGATAGACCATAAGTGCGCCGTGAGACATCCTAGGATCCTGATAGTACTCCTGCACATGCCTCGGCGTCGGGCCCATAGAGCGACTTCTATGCACGTGATCATGAAATCCACCACCGCTTGTGGTTTCCTCGATGCGTCGGGTCTCGGTGTGCTGCACCATGTCGGTCATTGGCACTGGAGGGCCGACTTGGACGATTTGTGGTGTTGGCGCTGGTGCGGCGTAGACCAGTTGGGGTTGTGGGGTCATGGGGACCATTTCTGCTTGGGCTGGGATTGGCATGGGCTGCATCATTGGGGGTGGCGCGATGGGTGGGGTTTCTGCGTAGAAGGTTTCGGTGCGTTTTTCCTCGACAATTTTTTCTTGGCTGTTGGAGCTTGAGGTTTCTGTGGTGGCTGTCAGTATTTATGTATTAGGTAGCAAAGAAATTGAAGAATTACTAGGGAACTTACTTGTCTCGGTAGTCTTATACTTCTCGCTCATCTGGATCACCTCGTCGATATGCTCACGACCCAAAGCACGCTGGATAATAATGACCTCTCCCTCTTCCTCGAAAGGATACCCAAGCTCAATGATCGCCCTCTTACTCACAAGTTTAGCCGGCATCCTCGTGCGCCCTCTCTTAGGAAAAGTACTCTTTCTCGTGCTCCTACTCGTTCTCGATGACGCACTGCTATTCGAACTGCTGCTGCTCGACCTACTCCTCCTTCTCGTCCTCACGATCTCCCTCTCCCTGACCCTCTCTGGATACGGCTCTCGATAATAAGCCCTCTCAGGCCCATCAACCTCAACTCTCTCATACTCTTTCTCCACATACCTTCCGCCCGGCGGTGGGCCAAGCGCTCTACTCCTCGGCAACGGCACAGGATCGATAGGATCCCTCCTAAAATCCCTCCTCATAGCCGGCGGTCCATACTCTTCCCTCTCCACATATCGTGGGAACGCCGGCTTGCGATCAAAAGTATCCAAACTACTCTGTCTCCTAAGTCCCATACCGGGTCTCGACCTTCTCATGGGTGGCGGAGATGGGGACTTGTAGTACTCTCTTTCACGAATTTCCTCACGCTCACGCTCCATGGCCATGCTTGGACGTCGGCTGCGGATCGGGATGTCGCGGTATTCATCGTCGTAACCGCGGCTAGGTCCGGTAGAGATGCGGATATCGCGCTCTCGGTCTTCGGTGTAACGTGCGCCTTCGTTGGCGAATCGCTCTGCGTCCCAGCGTTGGGCAGCACCGCGGGCAGAGTAGCCTACGTCAGGCTGAGAGGAATGGTATTGTGACATGTTGATTGGCGATAGGCTTGTGGCCGTGATAGTTGAGTTGTGATGATATGCGTGGTTACCCCGCTATGGTGGCTGGGGCGTGATAAAAGTAAGCCTTGTGTGCAAAATTTCGATACAGCTTTCGTTTGTTTGGGATGAGAGTGCTAGGTTAAGCGATTGCTATGAGGCTGGCGCACGCGCTTTGAAGGAAAGCAGAGTTCTGTCAAGATCGTCGCAAGCGGTTGGGTGTGTGGTGGTGTGATGAAGCAAAAGTAGCGCAGTCCTCTCTTCGTATGGTTGTCTCGTTGCGAAGATGGTAGTCTGCCTGTCGTCGATGGTGAATAGTAATACTTGAGCGACAGCGACAAACAAGAGTGTGGGGACAGTATATATAAGAAAATGAATATGAACGGAACAAGAAGCAAAAGACTCGGAGAAGATCAAACCTGTCCAGCCCTCGAGTCTTACAGAACCAGCTGGCCTTGGCGGGTTCGCACCTTGCTGCACGATGACGTAGCTTGGCCCCCCACCGGCAGTTTCACTACACAAAGCCATCGCCAGATGTGAATGATGAGTTGGGCAAAAACGAGGTAAAAAGTGGGTATAAATTGTAATATATGGTGTTGATGGTATGTGTAGACAAAGAACATATGCCAAATGGCAGACCAAAAGTGGTACCAAAGAACGAGATCCAAATTCAGGCCGCAACTGTAGATTCTCGGCGTTGATCTGCCGGCGGGGTACAAGCTGTCAAGGTCCCTGAGATCAGGGTGACTCTGCCACTTGATCCGGCCTCGCTGCGGTACACTATCTAATAGGCACATCTTGCGTATGGCATTCTGGTTGAGTTTGACCAGGCCTGGTCTGGAGACACAGTTATCGGTCGCAAGGTGTTTGAGACGGGCTCTTTGTTTCCAAAGTTGTTGGAATACTTCCCCTATGGCATCGAAAACAAGTTACCCTTTCGGATGCTAAATGTTAGAATGCTTCTTCTCGGATGCTTGCTCGTCGTCGTTTCTCAGTGAAGAGTCGAGGGCATCTCGTGTGACCAAAGAACAATTGAGTAGCTACAAACATTAACGCTTCGTTTTCGATGTTATCATCTCTCAGATTGAGCGCGAATAGAGAGCTTCTCATCTGCCAAAGCAGCCCATGTTGCCTTGGACGTAGCTGCGGTGGTGACTGGACTCCTTCCTATCAGACCAAGTTCGCCAAGTCGAAGGGCAATTGTGGGCTTCCTCTCTCTTGTCAAGAACTAAAATGTCATGATCTTGTGATTCTCCGAACTTCCAGGCGTAAGTTACTTTCCTCCACTCCTTCTCACTCTTCACTGCCTATCCATCAAAAAAGCATTAACACTCTGCAGTGTACTCCTACTCGGATTCGCTTCCGGTCTCTGGTTTGTAATCCACGTCAACCTTTGCCTGATAAATAACTTATCAATCTTATTTTTCTTCTCCTCATTCCCAAGCAGCTCTCCGTCGTCCTTGTAGAGCAAGCACAAAACAGCCAACGCACACCCAATACTCAGATCCTTTCCATCTGGACATGAGACCGTGATCTTGCTTCCTTCCCCAGTAATTCGAGATTTGATAAACCCCATAATAATAGGCAGCGCACTCCTCAGTGCCCTAGCACCCAGCTTCGCTGTCCCTATATTACATGTCAGGAGTCTGGGGGCCTTTGGGTCCGGAAGCCACGTCTCAGGTGCCGTCGTGGTCGGCGAGAGGACGATATATATATCCTCTTCTCCCTGCTTCGACAACTGTGTTATAGACAATACCCTAAGCGTCTTAGACGGCGACACAGCCTCAAATCCCCCCTCCCCTTCAGCATTTTTTACCAACTTCGCTTTCTCATGTTCATCCACCAACCTCTCAATCACCTCCGGAAGGTCCGCCTCAGGCGTAGCCATCAACAAGTGTTTATTCTCCCAAAACACAGGAGGCGTCAATCCATGCGCCCAATTCTCCGTATCATCACCACTCCCCTGCACATACCCTCCCTCACCAACCTCTGTCCCTTTCACCCTCCTCGAGGCCGTAATGAGAATCACCGGATGATAACCAGGGAAGACACCCCTCACCCTCTCTTCAGCACCCGGCAGGTTGCTATCTGGTGTTATCCAGAGAGGCCGCATAGGCCTGCCCACCTTCCTTCTCAGTTTATCGAGGTCAAGACCGAGAGAGAGGAAGTCGGATACGAACTGCGGTATCCTCGCATTGATCTGTGCGTGTTCCATCTCTGAAACCACGCCCGGAGGCGTCCTCAGCTTCCCCCAACCTTCTTTCCATCCTTTCTGCCCTTCAAAAAGTGCTCGGTTCAGGACGCAGATCCATATAGGTATCGTCTTACTCAGCGCATCAGGCATTCTCTTTCCCCTCCTTGTGGAATCCACGATCAAACACCCATTTCCCTTATTCACAAGCGGCAAGAGGTGCAAATTCAACCGACGCAGCGAAAATTTCCACACACTTGTATGTCCGTCCGTGCTCTTAAAATACGCACTCCCTCCCTTGGTCGCTGGATCGATATACCAACTTCCACACCTCTCATTCGCTATCAACGGTCTACCACCACTCCCCCTTCCATCCCCCCCCTTACCTCCCTGTTCACTTCCGCGTCTCGAACTGGTGGATATTGACAAGCTCCCCACAGCTGCGGTTGCTACACTCTCCATTTCATCCTTTTCCCCCCAGCTTGCGAGGGTCTTCTCATCCTCATCCTCTCCACCGGCTCCAGAATAAGCCTCCCGTACGTCCTGCACAAACTGTGCATCTGTAAGCATAGACCTCAACCGGTTTTCAATACTCAGCGTCGAGCGCTTAAGCTCTCCTAGTGTCCTGGAGAAGTTGTGATTCGCTTGCTCTCCAAACACCAAATCGGCCGTCGTCAAATTCGCCATTGTTCGCGCTCCGGTCGCTTCTGCTGGCGTACGACAATGGAGAGCGAAGACCTGGCCCAGGCCGTAAATGACGAACGAATTGATATTGTAGGTGTTATCGGGATTAGGAGCAAGCTGTAGAGTGAGGTGTGTTTACGGCGGAACTTTCGGCGGGGTGGGGAAAATGAGAGACGAGACGCGGGGTTCCTTGTAGCGGAAATCCCGATATCTTATCTCGGTGAGCAGGCGGCAGCAGCACGTTCCGCTATCAGGCCAGCCAAGCTTCAACGCGCGTCAGTCGTCACAGTAGAGAATCGAGTAAATAGTGGATTATGTCCTTCAGAATATTCTTACTCGTTTTAAGAAAGCCAGGTCTGTCAGACCAGCAATTATTTCAATCCATAACCGGTATTCATTCTCAAATCGTTAAATCAGTAAAATGGTATTGTTTCCCAAGAAACCAACTCCGCAATTCCGCAACGTCTCGCTATCCAGTTCTAGAACTCTATGTATGCTATATGCCGTATCCTTCTGGCAGATCATCACTTTCCCCTCTACCTTCCTCGTTCAGGGCTCTTACCACGTCTTGCATTCATCATATCTCGCGTCTAGACATCCTCTAAACCTTCGCCTCACTGAGAGCACCAACAGCCTTCAAACTCCCAACAACCGCTACACAAATAACCGGACTTGCCGCATAACTAATCGTCAGAAACTTGCTAATAGCCAACTTTTGCTTCTCATCCGCTCCACTAACATCCGCCAGCGCCGCCAACTTCGTTGCTGGTGGTCCGGTCGGCATAAGCATCATAACAAACCAAAGAATCGGATCCTTATCCAGCAAATTCGTCTTCGTGGCAAAGAAGTAGATGGTTGAAATACTCAGGGCTGGCCAGAGGAGGAAGCGGATGAAGAAGATGAGGGCCATGGGTTTCCATTCTACTTTTCCGGAGTCTTCGCCCCGTTTGGCTTTCAAGAGGGAGGTTGAGAGCTTGGAACCTACGACTACGAGTTGTAGACTGGCAAAGAGGTCACCAATGTTTTCGACGGATTGAGTCAACCACGCCTTGAAGATCCCTCCCTCATCTGGCTCAGAGAAGAAGAGTTTGTGGAGGCCAGGGATGAGGCCCAGGAAGGCGCCGATTGCTGCGCCGACGATTGGCGCGTTGACGAATTCACCCATAACGGAAAGGCTCTTCTGAGCCCATGTTGGCAGCCAGTTGAACCACGTGTTGGCATGGACGGCGGCCTTGGTTACGGTGTTGAGGACGTGTGTATCCAGTGGTCTGGGAAGTAATGTTGTCTCCTCATCTGGTCTTTCATTTCCGTCTTCGTCAAGCGAATTTCTTCCTTCTTCTTCGTCGCGGGATGTGCGCTCACTTTCCTCATCGTCAGAATCGTTCTTCTTGTTGTCTTCAGCTGGTGCGTCTGGAGACTCTTCGTCGTCTAGCAGCCGTGGCCCCATGGTAAATGTTAGTGCGTTGCCTACGACGGCTGAAACGAGGAAGTAGGATTTGGCGCGCTTGACGGCTTCGCTGGTCGTGTCCTCGTCGTTTTTAAGGAGGGTGTCGAGAATTCCAGCTGAAGAGAGAGATTGCACGAGGAGAAGTGGGAGGGCGGTCGTGTTGTTGAAGCAGATGGCTGGGACGGTCCAGGCGGGGAGTTTGAACATCTTCTTCAGGAGGTAACCGAGGGCCATGGAGAAGAGGGTGTACACTAGTGCCCAGACTATGAATGCTTGTGAGTCAGGTTCGTAAGCTGGAATTCAGCGGAGCTTACTTAACACTGGCACATAGCGAATAGCTGTGTCAGTGTGGAGCTGTGAGCCGACATTGGTGATTAGCAATGCTGGTAAGAATAGTCGAACGCATGTCTTTGAGATATCACGAGCTGAAGAGTCGGAAAGAAGCTTCCAGCGTGCTGCGATAACGCCGTAGGAAATTGTGAGGAGGACGGCGAGGCAAGCTTGTAAGGCGCCCAGAAAAGAGACGAGTGTGCTGGAGTTGGAGTCGCCCATTGTAGCAAAGTCAGCTGGTTCGACGATTCAATTGAGGTTGAAGATGCAGAGAAGGGGATGAAGATGGAAACCAGAGGACATAACAACTGCGATGGAGTAAATGATCGACAGTGCAATCAATGGACCTAGGTCTGGCCCCCTCAACACGTTCCTCTCACGATGTCTCGAAGACCTGTTTGATGCAGATAAGAAGTCTTGGGACACGGGATGAGGGCGACGTCAGCCAAGCCCTAGGAGACTAAAGTCGTGTAGATGCTGGGAGCTGTTAAATGGCAGAGCGAGCAAAACAAAAGAAAGATGAGAAAAGAAGAAAACGGTTACCATGCTTATATATAAGTGTGAACTGAACATAATGAGCCTGCAAGGTACCGCTTTCCGACATTTAAAGAGGATGTCCGGGTTGGATGCTTCGCTTAAGTCAAAATTATATTTAAGAGATAGTCGATCTGCCCTCAGCGATCTATTCGTCAAGGAGATTAATTCGCATAGACGAGGCTCAATAAATTTCTGCTTAATATCGCACTTTTTAGGACATAGCCAAATGACCAATCATTGTTGTCTGGCTGTTTCAGGGTAGCTCCCAAGGTACTGACCAAAGTGACCCCTGTCAAAGCTTGAATACACGTGACTTGTATCTTGAACTTGGGTCCACTCCACCCTCGAATTCCACAGCCGTTTGAGATGTCGAGGGTGAGTAGCGATACTGCGTGGGAACATATCAACCTCCTCGCAGCTATATTGGCTATATCTGCTATATTGCTGAACTTGAATTTCTTCACTATATTTGCTTTACTTTCAACCAAGTCACGACCGTTGACCGTCGCGAGGCGAATGGTCCCTCGCCCAAGCTTTCAGCTTCAAATTCGCAAAAGCAGCATGCAACTGGTAGCCAACCCAAGTCTAGCACTCCCATAGCTCAATCACCACTCCCGAAAGATGGAGCAAGACCAACATATCCCCCAGGGTTACCGCAGCCTACAGCCGAGCATACAACTCCATCTTCAGTCCACCCATCTGCACCAGCATCACCACCAGCAACAGCAACACTATGCGCAACAGCATGCGCAACATCAACACCCTCACCAGCATCATGTCGCACACCAAAACTACACGCCGCAAAATAGTATTGACATGAGCCAGCTTGTGCACGATGATTTCCCACACGACCTGCATAGATTGCAAGCAGAGAACCATGCGCAGGTATATCACCAGCCGGCGCCGTTTGATAGTGGACGAGCACATATGCAGCAGCATGAGGGCGGGCCGCAGACACCGCAACAACATCCTGCGATACGACCATATCCAATGATACACCCACCGCACAACATCGGTCACATACAACCCGACGCGAATGCTTTCAGTAGCAGTCCTGGGCTATCGCCTGGCGCGACTGGCATTGAGGAGGGCGGCCCCAAGAAGTTCCGCATGGTTCCCGATCCACCGGGTCTAGATGAATGGCGACAGAGACTCTTTGCTGTGGATGAGACAATAACCCTTAGCGAAGAAGACTATTATACCTACTTCCCGCATGTCGACAACGTGTACTCGCACCGCTCGACACAGAAGTATAAGCGCAAGCCGTTTGTGAGCCATTATTGGGATTGTCGCCTCAAGGGCCGGCCGCCGGGAACTCCTAAAAGCGAGGATCCTAATAAGAAGAAGAGGAAGCGCACGGCGAGGGAGAGGGATTTGTGTGATGTGAAGATTAAAATTACGGAATACTTTGAAGGTGCAATGTTGCGAGCGGGCTTCGTCGAAGACGGAGCAAATGCCGAAGATGGATCGCATAATGGTGGACAGGGGCAGGACGGCCATAACCCAAACGCCCAGAGCAATAATTACTACGCGCCTCCTCAATCTGGTTACAACCCAAACTCACACCAACCTCCACCCTCCCACCCCGGCGCCCTTGGCGCTCGCTACTTCACCATCCAACGCGTAAACGGCAACGGCGGCAACGGGAAAGGTGTTGGCAGTGCTGGTGGCGGCGTGGCAGGACCGCATAAGCACACCTTAGCCGAGTCCGACAAAGTGAAGAAGAACTCTGTAACACGATTCTTTCTTAAGCAGTCTAAAGAGCTGAAGCGTGGTGGCGCGGCTTCGCATGAGGCTATGCATGGGAGTCTAGAAGCTGGAGGGGTCAGAGGAGTTAGGGCGCAGAAGCCGAGGGCGAGCGGTGAGGCGTTGAAGACGGTTAGGAAGCGTGCGAAGGCTGTTAAAGGGACGGAGGAGGGGAAGGAGGGAGAGGGACCTGGTGTGGTGTTTTACGGGGATTGTGAGGATGCTTATAGTCAGAGGGTATGGATCGCGCTTGAGGCGCTGCAGATTCCCTATCAGTATGTGGAGGTGGAACTGAATGGGGTGAAGCCGGAGAAGTTGCTGGAAGTTAGCCCGAGAGGTGATGTGCCGACGACTAGGAAGGGGAAGTGGGGTGTTAGTGATTCGAGGAGCGTGCTGGAGTATTTGTGTGAGGTTGCTAAGGAATTGGCTGGTCCAACTACTTCCCAAAATTCGGCTCAAGAGAGGGGGCCAACACAGGCAGCAGCGAGTAGAGAGAAAAGGAGTATGGGAGAGGCGCCTGTTGCTACCAACGGAGCCGCAACAGGGCCGACACAGCTGACACAGCCGAAACTCCTGTCCGATACTCCACAAGAGCGCGCCACCCAACGTCAATGGCTCAGCTACATAGACCACTGTATCGTCCCAGCGTACAACGACTACCTCGCACATTCTCACCCCATCCATCCACAACCTCACCACCCATCACATTCCCCCGGACCGCAGGGAGGACCCCACCAGGAACCTCCCATCATATACGATGTCCCACCACCAATCTTCACCGCCCTCCAACATGCAATAATCACCATTGTCGCAGCTTCTCACCCCACTGGACCATTTTTTTCTGGAGAGAAGCTGGGAATCGTTGATGTGGCGCTTGCGCCCTGGGTACTGAGGTTTGAGACGGAGTTGGGGAAGATGGGATGGAGGGGACCGGAGGAGGGGAGTAGATGGGAGAGTTGGGTTTTGGGCATTAAGAGGTGTGCTGCGGTCGTCGCTACGCTCGGGGCTACGGCCCTCGCGTCGCTCGAGGGTGGAGGCTCGTGATGGGTATAGTGGTAAGGAGGGGGCTGAAGTTGTGGTTATTTTGAGTGAGCGAGATCAACAATGGGAGCGTTCTCAGCACAGAGTTTGTGGGAGTCTAGAGGAGGAATATGTGGCAATATTGATACCCTTTTTTCCTGCCATTGACCTGCGTTCTTAGTTGATGGCATAATTGTGGCTGGGTGGTCTTGGTTTGTTATGTTGAATAAGTACTACTTCAGTAGTACGTTCGTACTCGATGGATAGAGTACTTCAACTTAGCCGACGCAGTGGCGTAAGTAGTACTTAAGTAATACTCGTCCCACACTGGTTGTGGACTAAGGACTTGGACTCGCTTAAAGCTGATTGGGTTTGTGGTGAGGACATGGTTAACCTTGCCATTCGAAAAGTAGCTATGATTCTAAGTATAGTCGATTGTGGGGGTATTGCGCCAGACCATTAATACAGAGACATCTGTAGTGATAACAATTTATTGTGCACAATCCGTCGTTCCACCATTCGACCTTTTGGCCGCTCTTTTCCATCCGCAAACCTCTCGGTTATCCTCTCTTACTCCAAGTGTAAGTTAACTTGCAATAAGTACCTTATTAATCATTTTTGCAATGGCTCATGAGCCTTGCCACTTCAGACCTACTCCTCAGCCACAGCAAAGCGCCATATCTGTTTTTTAAACCCTCAGATCTTGGCGTTAGTCGTCGCGGCCGCACGCCAAAGTTGCGGCAGAGCTCCCAGGTCCCCACTTAAACCCGCCTGGCAACGCGGCTGACAGTGACAAGACAGCTTTCAGATATTCAGCTGAAGCGCGCACGAAATATATCCTTAGATTGGATCATCTTGGTCTCCAATCTTTTGAAGAAGAACAATTTATCTAAGGTTGTCTCATGCGATTGATACGCCAGAAAACAAGGAGAAAACAGACAAGTTACCAGGCCAGCAAGCGACAAAGTAAACAAAGATTAGAAAGTTGGCAGCAGAAGAGCTTGGCTCAACCCCACGACGACGAACACCTTTACAAGACCAAGGAGCAACACCAACAGCTCTTGTTCAAAATTGACAAGGAGCGAAAATACACCTTACCACCATACCAATCCTCGCGAAGTCAATCGCAAGAGAGCCTTGACTGAGCCTCAGTGCGCAATCCCCAGCCTTCTTTCGAGGTTGCGAAAACACCAAACCGCATCTTTTAGAAAGCCCCAACATCACACCCTGGAATAGAGCATTGCTCACTCACGTTCGCCCGAGATGTACGACGTAGAACCCCATCTTCCACGCATAAAAAACACCCTCCATGGCCTTCAGGCATTTTGCATTCTCATCGCCGGGATCTTGGACATCGTATTTATGGTTCGGGGGAAGTTTATGGGTGGTGCTATGATATACTACTTAGTCCTCGTATGTCTCCCTCTCTCTCGTATTTCTCTACTGCCCTTCATCCTCCCTCTTTCTCTTTTATCTACATTTTTGAGGAGGGTAATAGGCTAATGGTTTTCAGTGCTTCATCTCCGGCCCAGCAATAATCTACAACTCTATGACCCTCTGGTTCGTCCGCTCACGGCGCTGGGGTAACGCCTACGTCTTCGCCGTTCTGGACGTCCTATTCGCCGTTCTGTGGTTAGCAGCTTTTGCCTCAGTGGCTGCATTCAACGGACAGACAGCGTTCTTGAAGGAGGAGAACGCTGCTGCGACTGAGGAGCCTGCGCCAGCTACGGCGGAGGAGGCTGTAAAGATGTTGATGAGGAGAACAATGTCCAGAAGAGGGGATGCCCCAGCTGACAACGACACACCGGCAGAGGAGCAGAAGCCAGATGGAATCGAGATGCCAACGTGCACTGGCGCATGCGGAGTCACAAAAGCGATGGTTGGATTCGGGTTCTTCATCTTGTTCGTATTCCGCGCCCTTGCTAGGGCCCGCCAGGGAGGGGGGGGGGGGGGGGGGGGGGGGGG
>WCAA01000131.1:0-35619 GCA_010623925.1 Antarctomyces pellizariae | reverse complement strand
GCTTTGTGTCTAACACTAGGCCGAGGACTTTCATAGTCGGTAGCGGGTCAACTGTTGCTTTTATATGTGATAACTATGGGAAATGCAGCTCCTGCTTTTAGAGTAGTGCCGGATGCGGCAGATCTCAGGAATGTAGATCTTCCCCTTTATACAAAACGTTATACGGAACCGGCTACGGACGGATCAGCCGATTCTCGGAATAGTACTGCTTTTAACAGATGCTTGAGGAAGTGCGCACGATTAGTACTTGGGGACTTATATTACATACAATATTGAGGAGGGAAATTTAGACAGGAATATTATTATTGCAGAGATTAGCAGGTTAATCTACGGGTAAATTTTTGCTTATTTCATTGGCTCATTATTGGGCGTCAGGGCGGAATTAAAATTTCCGAGGAAAATGGAGGTTTAATCAATGAATAGTGGTGGTATTGCAGAAATCGTATATTTAAGCACAAATTGGACAACCTCTTTTAACTTCTTGATAACAGCCATGATATTTGTGCAATGTTTTGATTCTAGGTGTGTTTGTGATTAAGGATAAAGACTTGACATCAACCAGTCTCAGGTGAAGTCAACCCTCTGGCTTTGGTTAGTTCTGTCAAAGTCGGCGAGATGTCCTGCAGTTCTTTCCATATCTGCGCCTTGACAAGCTGACATCAACGACCGATTAACTGGTTCTTGCAACAACTCGTCACTGCATCACAAATTGTTTGTCAAAAGTATCACCAACTTGAAACTGCACAGGGACATTGGTTAACAACCAGAGGCTTCATCATCATGGATTTGTGGCAGGCTGGTACTGTCCTTGGAAATTTTCAACAAAAAGGCTCTCAAATCGAAAATTGCGCAAGGAGATTGGTGAGGAGTCAAAGAGTTTATTACAGTATCATCACCTTGTGGCAGCCTCACACCATTCTTGGAAAAAATGGCAGTTTCTGGGTCATTGTTAAAACCGGTGAACTGTTGGCATCTGGTAGACTTATACTGTGAAAGTCTACCTACGAAAGTCTGAATATATGGACTACATGAACAAAAATTTCAAACAACATCTTCCGGCTGGTTCTGATCACAAAGGCTCATCGCAGTCGAATAGGAAGGTAACGAACAAAGGAGTGGCAACAGCCACATTCTTCCATATGTCGCGTACCACATTCGCGCTCTTTCCATAATTCAATCGCCCTTAAACTGTGTGAAACTGGTCAGCGCGTTTGCGATTTAGGAAAGATATGAGAGAACAGTTATAGTGAGATCTGTCTACTTATTTGGCGCCATTGGTGCCGGGCAAGTACAAATTGATAACTTTCCCCGACATATGACAGGTAAGTATTGGTTGTTTCGAGGTGATTAGAAGCAAAATATAGCGAAGTGGTAAATGCTTCAACGCCGGGTCAAAATAGCTTAGTTCAGGGCAGCCAAAGACCTAGGGACTTGATCTGTGAAATTATAAGAGTGCAAAGGCTTACATGCGGGGTAAAAAGAGACCTGTTGGGGCGTCTTACAATTGTTTTTGGTAGGTGGTGGTTGTATGGAATGAAATAGTATAAAGGCCGGAAGCTCAAATCAACGAAATTGATACAAAATGCCATAGTGAAAATGAAAATCACTGATTACGGAAATTTTCAAAATCAATTTAGAATTAGCTGATTACAAAAAGTCGTAATCGAAATCAAAATTATTCATTACAGAATCTCTGCGATTAAATCAAAACCAATAATTTCGTATTTGATTACGGTTGATTTTGATTAGATCTTTGAGCACCCTGTATAAAGATTTGAAGCACAGCTCATGTCGAGAAGGCTGACACTGAAAAGAGGTCCGTGGGGATGGGAAAACTTTGGCTCACAATAATCGCATGTCTGATGAACACACCGTTTTCGCACCCAGCACAGCTTCTGTAACCAAAACAGTGCGGAATTTACTTAGCAATTTAGCAAGTGGCAATCATAAGGAATGAGCCAGTTAGACAAACTTGCGTGAATTGCAGACTCAGCGAAGTTCCTTAAGATCGATTGGAACTCAGGACGATGTTCCGATGGAGCTCCCAATTCCGACTCATCAAGGTCAAGAAACAAAAGATTGCAAATGTGGGAAATAGAATTGATTGTGCACATTTATCCTGCTAAGCACGATTTTAAACTACCCTTCCGCGCCTCATTCCTAACATTTGAGCAAAATCAAGCAGCGAGCCAGCGCTCCTTCAATTCTTCTCTACTCTCCCAGACTCCATCACTTTTCTCTCCTCCAAGGGCTTCAATGATCCTTCCACACTCAAGTTGGCTATTACCACCAAATTAAGCACCAGCAGCGCGAGCGCGAGCAGTTAAGAAAGCGACAGCCTCCGGAACGCGGCGAACGTAATCGAGATGAGGAGCCACAATGATGAGGGTGCCTTTGCAGACGAGGTCTCCAGTGTTGCAGATAATCAAAGTCTTCTCACGTGGGAAGTTTGGAATCTGTCCGTTATCCTGCTGGTTCTTGGTGTCACCGTAGGTAACAACACCAGCAATGCGGTTCTTCACGGTGGCAGACAGGTTCTCAATGGCGCGATGGCAGAGAGCGGCTCCCTGGGAGTAGCCGCCTGCCAGGAGGACGGAGTCGGGGCAGCGGGAGGCGGCCCCGTTGAGGTAGTCGCGCAGCTTGCGGATGCCGCCGAAGTCTGCACCGCCTGGGAGGAGGTTGGTGGCAATGCTGGCTGGGTAGTCGATGCCTTGGACGGCGACGTTAGTGGCGCCGAAGGCACGCTTTAGGCCCTCACCAGTTGGTGGGCCGACACTGCTTCCCTATGATATCTGTTAGTGGTGTAACGAGGGAAGTGATGAATGGATAAACTTACCATGTTACCGACCTCGGTAGATCCACGAGCGAAGAAGAAGATGACGGGCCTGCATCCAAAGCTGTTGTACTCGTTGGCGGTGATGGCGACGTTGGAGCTCTGGCGAGCTGCGATCTCAGCAGCTACGATGGCCTCAATATCAACCTCTGGCTCAGCAATTGGAGCAGCGGCCACGAAGGCGGCAAGGATGGTGGTGAGAATGGCGGCGGCCTTCATATTGGCGGTTGACTGGAAGTTTTCGAAATTTTTTACGTGCTGAATACAAGAGAGGATGAAGCTATCAAAGCTAGGAAGAGATCTGAGGCTGGCTCAAGAAGCTCAAGGCGAGGATAGTTTGAGTGAGAGAGAAGCTGGTGAGGATGAAGAAAGAGAGATACGATTTCACAGATCTTGAGGAGTGTTATATACTTCTTTGAGGTTTATACCAAGCCTCCAAGCCTCCAAGCCTTCTGAAGTCGACCAATCCAAGACCTCGTAAAGATCTTTGGGCATTGGAGTTGCGAAGGTGAAGCCAAGGTGCTATGTTGTGATACTAGAACCACCGTTTCTCACTACCGGGCCCATCGTGTTGGAGAGAGCAGCTAGACTTGCGTCGAACGTCGTAAAGGGCCTGCCCAGACACGCCCGAAGCCACACTTAAAAGTGCTACAGGCTGCTTCCGTGGATAGCGTGGATTGAGCTGACCTTTTCCTGAGCTTGGCACAGCGGCTGTCACGAGGAAAAGTCGCTCGATGTGTCCTTTCTTTCTGGTGACTGGCTGCGCTGAGCCGAGCCGTTGCTGAGGAATTGAGAAGAAGCCAGGGGTTCCTGACTTGCGGTGTGATGGCTGCAAAGCCAAGAGCTCTTCGAGGTTGCTGCGTGAGACATCTATCTATGTTCCTGAATCGCTTCAATACAAGTTTATGAGCGTACTATCTGGCAACGAACATTTGTATGGAGATCTTTAGGGCTCTACCAAGGTTATATCTCTGCTAGGACTGAGCTAGCAACGAAGAGAGATCTCACCACGATTTTTGCCTGTGCCCTATGATCGGCCGATCTTCTTTGCAGCGCTCAGCGCGGAAGTTCGAATGTGCGCACTGCTACCGAACATTGTCACCAAGTGAATGCTCGCCAGAATTAAGTCAAACTCCGTGACTGCGAGCTTTGGTTCCGCGTGCAATTTGTTCTACTCCGTAGATGAGAAGTGGTAGTGTGGTAGTGACCTCCTCATGCGGCCGCATCGCAAGGAAGGACAAATCGAGACTAGTATTATGCAAGGCATCCTCGTCAAAGGCCTTATTTCACCCGCGTGACAGGAAACCATCGGCTCTCGGACATTTCTCAGCTTTTCCAAGCTCTAGGTGAAGCTGTTAAATATGGATCGAGAGTAAGCTTATCAAGGAGCGTGAGCACCCCGCAATCTCGTGCCGGCAAAGTTGCAGCGATGTGACTGCCGTGCTGCGGCACTCCGAAAGAAGCTATAACCTTAGTCTTGGCGCCGGCGCCGCCTAGCGAGCCGCCAACAGCCGCCCAGTTTCAGGTTTAACCACCAATCAAACAATGCATCAAAGTTACCCTAGTTCAATCTATCGTGCCCTCGCGACGAGGTGCTGTTTGGGCGATATATCGTGACACTTGATGTTTGCCCCGGATTTTCCCCGCTTCCCCAGATTATGCGAACTCCGCTCGGACAGTGGTAGGGCCTCTTCTACATGGCTAAGCTCGACAATATGGTTTTAAGGTTCTTTTGAGTTGCATCGGAACAATTAGTCGTCATCAGACATTCCCAATTGTCGTCCTGGCCTCAGCTTTGCACATTACGCCGGCACCTCAGTGCCCAAACGCTAACTTCTCTTGGCCTCATCTGTGCAGAACGACCGAGGTCTCTCCAGAACATCTACCTCAACCAATCGCAGCTGCATATCGACCACAACATTGAATGTGACCATCCTCTCTGAGCCGCGTGCAACACAGCTCGACCTTCCCCTCACCAGCCTTGAACTTCCGTTCGTCCTGCTCGTATCCCCTTGTTAAGCATTTCAGGGCAACATGCTTGCCATATTTTTCTTCAGCCATAAGATGCGCGGAGCTTGGTCGATAGTCGGTATTACGCTGCCTTGGAACACCCTCTTTCATCCATATTATTTGCGTGCTTCCGCTCGCCGTCTTTGAGCCTTGGCCAATCGCAAAGCTTGGCTTTCTCGCGGCTTCGTCGAAACACCATGGTAATATGTGCGATACACCATGATTTCGCGGTGGATTCCTGAGCTTGCTGGGGAGCTGCAGAACTAGTACTGTTACTGGCGACTCTGTTCATGCGTTCGCTGGATATGCTTCCAAGTCTGATGTTTTGGTGCGATTGTGAAGGATCTCTCATCTCCTTACTCGATCGACACCAAATTCCAGATCTTAATTGGCACCAAGCTTCGTGAGAATGCCGAGGCTTTAATGAATAGTGAGACTTGGAGATTGTCTTGGGGGGTTGCAGTCGGAGCTCCGTCTAGCTCAGAGGCAGCTGGGAAGAGATGAGGAGAAAAATATAAAGTAATCCTCCCAGACAATAATCGAGTCTTCTCTTCATCCTCAACAGTCTCATCCCACAGAACCTCCAGTCAGACTCCGCAGTCTTTCACAGCTTCTTCGACACATACAAAGATCTGTGACCTTAGTAACAATACCTCCATCTCAATCGTCAAGATGAAGACCTCCGCGATTTTTACCACCCTCCTCGCTGCCTTCGCAGTTGCAGCTCCAGTTGAGCACTATGATGACGCCGCTCCCATTGCCGATGTCGAGATCGTAGGCCGCCAGGCTGCCACCGTCGGTACCACTGCCAATGAGTTTACTCGCTACGGCTGCAAGAGGGTTATCTTCATCTTTGCTCGTGGCTCCACCGAGATCGGTAACTTGGTTAGTAGATTCGCTTCCTATGCACAATAGCAGTAGCTCACATATATGAAGGGAAGCAGTGTCGGCCCGCCAACCGGCCAGGCCCTCAAGAACGCATTCGGCGCCACCAACGTCGCCGTTGAAGGTAAGCTCCTCGTACAGATATTTCTTCTCAAACAGCAACTAACAACACAGGAATTGACTACGCCGCCGCCCTCTCGACCAACTTCCTCCCCGGCGGCGCCGACCTGGCCGGCATCCGCGAGATGAAAGGCCTCCTGAACGACGCCGCCACTCGCTGTCCAACCTCCGTCATCCTCGCCGGCGGCTACTCCCAGGGTGCCGCTCTCACCCACCGCGCCATCGAGGACCTCAGCGATGCAGTCAAGGCCCGCATTTTCGGCGTTGCCACTTACGGCGACACTCAAAACTTCCAGGACCGCGGCCGCATTCCAAACTTCCCAACTGATCGCCTGAAAATCATTTGCAACACTGGGGATTTGGTCTGCAGCGGCACTCTTACCATCACTGCTGCTCATCTTGATTACGTTCGCCGTGTGCCGGAGGCTGCTACATTCTTGATCGCCAAGGCTAGAGCTGGTGGTGCTTAGGCGGTGAGAGATATAGCTCAAGTTCGAGCATAAATGCTTATTCTGCAAGGGGAAGGTGATTTGGTCGATTCGAGATGGGTTGCTGTGTTTCTTTGCG
This sequence comes from Antarctomyces pellizariae, assembly GCA_010623925.1. Lineage (NCBI taxonomy): Eukaryota > Fungi > Ascomycota > Leotiomycetes > Thelebolales > Thelebolaceae > Antarctomyces > Antarctomyces pellizariae. The sequence continues at coordinate 29,204 of WCAA01000131.1, read as the reverse complement.
CTGAATGGGGAAAAGTATTTGCTGGAAGCTTTCTTTGTGCATATTATGCTCATTGGTGATGGAAGAAAAGCGGTGTGCTGTATCGGACTGGAAAAGTACTGGTTAACAAGTTGAGCATGCCACTCAACATGCGCTGGGCGGGTGTTTGGTGGCTGCTTAGCATAGTTCTTTCAACAAGAATCAAACACGTTGACCACAAGATGCCATACTTATCTGTGCTTACTATGTGCTCTTATTTAGGCCTCTGCATGTAATCTCGCTTTGCTCCCAAGGATCTCCTGTAAACGATCAATAAATCCCTGGATATCTGAACTAAGTGACACGGGCAATGATCGCAATGCCTACCATCGACACCGCAATCGCACCTATAGTGAGCACCAGCACTGTAAACCCCTCCGTATCAACCTCCTTCGATTTGCTCACCATCTCGCTGATAATAATATCAAGTCTCTCCGCCATTTTCTCCTCAGAGAAAACATCTTTAACTCTGCTCTTTCCCTTCCTGCCCATCTTCTCAACCTGACCAGGCTTCAACTTGTGTAATACCATATCCATGACCTCCGTCCACTTCTCCGTATCATCCGGATCTCTCAGCCACCCAGTCTCGCCCTCGACCACAGTTTCCAATGGACCTCCAGTGTTGGCTGCGAGTACTGGGGTGCCCACCAACATAGCCTCCAGTGGGACGATGCCAAAATGCTCATTCGTCGGGGTATAGACCAGTAACCTCGCACTCCTCAACAGCGCATCCTTCAAAGCCTTCGGCACACTCATCAAGAACAACACATCCACATCATCGGGCATGCTCAACGCCGTCACAATATTTCCCGTGCTCGCAGTCTTCAATCCCAGACCCTCAGCCAGCAGCAAGAGATCTTGATGGTAGATGACATTCTCCATAACGCGCTTATCATATCCACCTGCAACCACGAGCCTGACACCCTCCCGCGCTCGCTTTGGGAGACCTGCGAACGCCTTGATAGCCAGTCCAATGTTCTTCTTCTCCTCGAAGCGGTTTATGCTGAGAATAATATTGCTATCCCGCCACTGCAGGTTGTTCTCCTCCTTATCATTTTTTGGCGGCGAGACGTCCACACATGGGTACACGATATCCAATGTTTTCTTCTTCGCCAGCGCAGGCCATTGTTCCTCCACTACCGACTTTGTGAATCCAGAGTTGACAAGAATGGCATCGCTAAACGCAGTGCTCCATTCCTCCCACTTGTCGAATGGGACTCTGTATAGCCTCTTAATCGGATTCTGTCTTCCCTTGGCGAGGAGGAGATCTGGAAAATGGCAGTAGAAGATCGTATGAGTATTTGGGAAGAGGTAGGCGAGGAGGGGAATGCCGGCGCTGAGCTGATCGATGAAGAATGCGTCGGGATTGAGCGCGGCGAGTTCGGCGGAGAAGCGAATTTGAAGGATGAGGTGGAGTTGTCGCGCTATGGCGCAGAGGATGGAGAAGCGGGAGAATATGGATTGGGGGACGAGAGAGTTGCCGCGGATGCGGACGTCTAGTGTGCCTGCGATGATGTTACTCTACGGCCACATATAAGATAGAAACGCAGAGTTAGAGGCATACCATCACGAGCTTCATCAAAGCAATGCCTCTTATCGCAATGGCTAGTAAAGATGGTAACGTTGTGGCCTCTCTTCTGTAACCCGACAGCAGCATCGATAATAAGTCGCTCAGCACCACCTATGCCGAGATCGGGATGGAAAAAGACAATGCTCTTCTTTGCAGTCTTTTCTAATATTTCCCCCATTGTGACGACGGTAATCTTATAGTTTATGCACAGCTCTCAGCACATGTCGTCGCCGAGGACACGGTGCATGGCGACGGCAGGAGGTGGTGGATCGTCGCTTTGTGGAGTGTGGCTGGGGAGATGTGGCTCGTGCGCAACATGTTGGTTTCGGTTGACACCTTGGTGGATAGTGTAACGCACGTGAAAGTTCTCATCTATGCGTCTTTCTAGTAATGAAAATTCATATCTTGAAGTATTCAAGTTTGGCAAAGTTTGTTTCTGGTTTGCACAGAGACTGAAGCTGAGAGATTGGCGAAATTTCTGCTGCAATGCGCAGAAGCCAACTGGTAGTCAACCAAAGTTTTCGACTCAGAAGTTGCCATTACCCTGAATATATTGGAAGACTGGCGATGAAATGCCCGTGCCAACCAGTTGACTGTCTAATTTTTGAATCCAGAAGTTCTTTTACATATACGGTCTGCTAGAGTGGCAGCACCAAGGAGCCGGTAGAGCGCTGGTAACTTGCTTATGTTTGTATTCGCCAACTTCAAACTTGATTGGGAAGTTCTTTGCAGTAGGCAGTAGTCCGATGGTACAGCACTCGCACTAGAAAAGTGGCCATTATCATTGAGACACTTGTGTGGAAAGAAGAAAAGATCAATATTATTAGTAACTGTCGGTCAATGTACAACCACTCAACATCGATCAACAACTTAAGAGATCTCAGAGCCGGCACCGAACAAGAAACGGTGTTAAATGGAATCTTCGCTGCCAATCAGTGTTTACACCATTTCATAGACCATTTTTTTCTTCTTGGAAGAGTGATGTCATAATGGAGGAGGAGGATAGCAAACCACGTAACGAATGGATCTCAAAACTACGGTGTCGAAAATATCCAAACATGATGGCGCGACCAATAGGTTGGCGGCCCATGAGGAGGGACTGAGTCTGCTAAGCTTAGACCTCTTCTAAGATCACCAACTGGTTTAAATTGTGACTTTTCTTTGTCGATTTTGATCCTTATTGAGACGAAAGAAGTGTACGAGTACTTAGGTTCCCCTTACACGTCTCTTTGGAGTGATCGTATCAGCATCACAAGAGGCATGAACATCCTGCGACCTATGCATGAAGCTTGTCTTGAGGTTAAACCTGACTTGGAGTGACGATTCAATCCATCTTTTACACAACGATTTAGCGGTTTTGTCGCCCAAGAAATGGTGCGTCGTGCACCACCAACAGGGTCCTCTCAACACTCTCTAGCTGGCTCAACTACATTCTTTGGATCTCTCCCTTTCTCCCGTTCTCCTGGTGCCAATTTGCTACTAATCACCACTGAGCTCCCGTCCTTGGATCATCATCTTATACTCCCCACTGAACCCAGGGCCCATCAGGGAGCATATGCTGAGAATCGGCATCCCCCAACTCAACCCAAAATACCCTCACGCCTACAAGCCCCACTCCCAAGGACTAACCCAATACCCCCGACTCGGTCCCGTTCCCTTCAAAAACTCTATAAAGAAATAACACAAGCCAGCACACACATGAGGGACGCTTTATAAGCCCCGATATTTGTTATCTTCAAATACCAGGGCAAGACGACTGCGACGCCAGCAAGAGGATGTACAAGCGCTGCTAGTTGGCGCGCGAGATGGGTCGTTGATTCGGAGGGCCTCAGGGGCTTCACTGGCTGTGAGAAGATGCCGCACCACTGACCCGGCTGGGCGTGGAGGGGAGGGGGCGAAGACATTGTGGTTTCGCGGCTTTGGACCTTGATATTGAAATACCAATTCAAAACTCTGCTTGAAAACCGGTTAGCAAGCAAGATGATAGTTGTGTCCATCTCAAAGCGTTCTACCACTGCTCCAAACTGTGGCGCAGGTTCCTGGATGGCGTTGGAACAGACTTACTAACTGGTTAGACTTCACCAATGCCGGAAGCGCTGTTATGGTAGCGATAGAGTATGTATAAATTCTAAAGAGTGGAGAATGCAATGATTTTATGCTTCTGTAAGCTGACACCATCAGAGCAGGGTTATTGATCAGTGCGACGAATACGAAATCGCCGACGCGACTTTCTGTCACTGGCTGGCTACGATCTCCGTATGCAGTGAGATGGCTCTCACACGGGCCGGTAACGTGGGCACCCGGAGTAGCATCAAAGGCGTGTCTTCCACTGCTGCGGCCGAAAAACTGTGCACCTATCTCCAGCAAGCACTTTTGCACGGATTCTTAATGTAAGCTTTTCTTTCAGACGCAAACACTTTGGGTCTGAGAAGATACTGAACTTTGTCCGGTTCAATGGGAAAGCAATAAAAGCACAACCGCTTGTTGACATCTTGTCATGCTGTGACGCGTCGCGGCGCGGTCGTCGTTGGCGTCAGCAAAGAACATTCTGGACAGCGATACTTGTAGCAGGCATTTAAGGCTCCAGCGGAATCTCATCATCAAATACCACCATTGCAAATTATTACGGAAACCAGGTTTCAGGCGTCCACGCTACCAACACACGCAACCTCTTCTTCAATCCAATGCTCAAAGGCACCAGCTCAATGAAAAGTCCCGAAGGATGCAATCAAAAATTCCGCGATCCAAGACCCCGAAGGATATTGGCAAGCGCTCGAGTCCCCGATGTGCAATGGAGCTCTCGCGTTCGGGCCAAGGAAGTTCTTGAGCTTCCCAGCCATCACAAGGTAAGTATGATTTTTTTAAGATGGTTGAAGGAGAGAACTTGTATATATAGACTGTGAAAAATTGGATTCTGCGCTAGTTGGATGGGGAGAGAATGGTAAGCGAGGCTAGTGCCTTGTTGGGGGCGTGGGTGCCTGAAAATAACGAGGCTTAGGCGCGAGGCTGTGTCTTCTGGCGCACACACCACGTGAACAGCTTTTGGCACCACATCCCAATGCCGGTCCAGCGCCGATACATGCCGAGGACACCAAGGTTACTGTTTACACCCCATTGAATTTTCCAATGCCAGTGCGCGCGAGATTCTGTACATATTATACTGCATTGCTTTATTGTAATAATATACTGAGACTAAATAGACGCAATGTCAAAGCTATCTCCTGCTCTAAAGTCCGCAATCAATGCGAGCTGGGCGAAGCCTAGTACTGCGCCTGCGCCGAAGAATATAAGGGCGATTTATGAAGCTATCGCAAAGGATGCAGCGAACAAGAATGTTGGGTTGCAGCCGTGGCTTGCGATTGCTGTATGTTCTCGTCTCTAAAACCTTTAACCTGCCTTCTCTATTTTGCTCTAGTGCTATTGTGCTGCTGCCTCTGAATACCAGCTGATCCCGCTCAGACCGCAGCCACAATGACAATGAACTCCCCCGAATCCCTCACCATCCTGCACTCCGTCGCCTCCTCATCCTCAACCTCCAACCCCGTCCAAAACGCAGAGCTCATGCGCGAAGTCGCCCTAAAATGCATATCCTTCAACGGCATCCCGCGCACCATTAACGTGCTCGGCGCATTCATTTCCTCCCTTCCCTCCTCCGTCACCTCGTCCCTCAGTACGACCCCAACTCGAGAGCTTACATCGGACTCCTTACCCGAGATCAAGAAGAAGGGCAGAGAACTGTGGAACAGCATATACCACCCCTTCGAGGACAAACTGGTACAGAAACTGGCATTGTCACACCCCGACCTCCCCATCGTGATCCTGAACTCCAACTACGGACCACTCTTAGCAGATCCGCCAGGAGCAATGCATCCACAGAAGGTTGGGAGGGTGCTTACGAGTATCGCTGCCGTCGGATGTCTGCGGGCGCAGACTGGCGTGGGACCACAAGTAGTGAGCCATATCTTTGGACTGCGAAAGGCGTATGAGGATGGCAGTTTTGAGGCACGCGGGGAGAAGGAGGTTGAGGGGGGGAGGTGGTTGGCGAGTGATGCGGGGAATCTTTGGATATTGGAGGTTGTGGATAGGATTGTAGAGGCAATTGGGCAGGGGATGGGGACGACGTTTGCGCCTGGAATTAAGGCTAAGTTGTGATAGCATGGTAACTTATATCACACCTCCACAAAGCGATGGCCTCAAGAGGCTAGAATTAAAGATCGTTGTAGTAGCGTGGTGCCTTATGTCTTGCTATGATTGTGTATCATTCCGAGCAGCACCGTAGAGCCATAAGGGCAGGCAGGCCACGTTCAAACATCAAGCTACATTGATAAAGCTTACTACAGATCGCTAAACAGCTTCTCCTCTAACGCCTTCTTCTCATCCGCATACTTTCTCAACGCACCACGATCCACATGTCCCGCTTCCGTCACGTAAACATCAATCCACTTCGCAGGCACCCACTCAAAGTAAACATTCTTAACCTCCACCTTCGCGCCGTGCAGCCCACCATCCATAACCACAGCCGCCAACTCCAGCGGATACGCCGCCGTAACCTCAACCGGCGCATAGTCTTCCGGCGCTCTCTCATTCACAACCTCGCTCGTAATCTTATCCGTCGTCGTGACCACCACAACCTTACATTCAGGGCGCAATGTCTTTGCTACGAGGCAAGCTGATAGCGAGCCGATCTTGTTTGAGACGTCCCCGTCGGCGGATATTTTGTCTGAGCCGATGAGAACGAAGTCTGCGTCCCTGGCTGCGAGTGCCACGGAGGCGTCGGAGAGGATCGAGATGTTGAGGAGAGAGAGGTCGATCTTCTCGCCTCCACCGCATTCGGCGAAGTCAGAGCTGAGTATGTCTTTTACGAATGCGACGCCGTCGAAGCGGGGCCTGGATTCTAGGACGCGGAGGTTGATGCGGACGCCGGCTCTGGAGGCGTCGGAGATTACCTCTTTGATGCCTCTTGTTACAGAAGACGAGTACGAGAGTGTCAGTATATTAATCGTGCCTTTAGTGGCGAGCGCACGCTTCCCAGCTTCGGAATCAGAGATGTAGTCCAGACAGGAAAGGGAAACGACACCCATGCGCGCTTTTCTCATCGAGAGGGTTTCGTCGATGGAATCCAGCGCCATCTCTTTAAAGCCTTTTATGGGGAGGCCTTCTAAGCCGCCCGCTTCGTAGATGAACTTTCCTTGTTTCTCGACCACGTTGGCGATGTCGGATATGGCGGAGAATAAGGCCATTTCGATGGCTGGACCCATATCTGGTCGACCATTCTTGGCTAGTATCCAGGCCACAAGACGGAGGTCTCTCCAGAATTCTTCGGGGGTTTGGGAGCCTTGGAGGTCTTCGCCGTGGATGGCGTTCCGCAATGTGCCCAAAGCCAGTCCGGCGAGGACCTCGGCGCCGTTGTCGTGGTCGTTCTTTAATGCCTGCAGTCCCCGTTCCGTCTCAGGACCTGGGAAAACTCTCCTCAAGCTGACGTCTAGAGCTGGCACGGTATCGTTCTTAGTGAGGTCTTGTGGATCGATGAACTTATATTCCGTATGCTCGCCTTCAATAATAAGTTCCTTTGCCGGGTCATCCATAAGAAAAGCAAACTCATGAATTATCCACGTGATGCCCAATCCTTCATCGTCGAGACGGAAAGGGTGGCCGGTACGAAATAACGTGATATCGTTCGAAGTGAGCTGGGTCTCCTCTTCTATCTCCCGTCGAGCAGCATATTCAGGCGTTGGATCGCTGGACTCGATGGAGCCGGAGCAGACCGCCCATTTCTGTCTGAGCGAGAGAGTCAGATTCTCTAGGTGTAACGCAGGTATACACACAAACAGAGATGCCGTAGTAAAGCGCAAGAAAGACAACGTGAAGAGCAAGTGGAATCATGACGGGCGGCTTGGATAGGAGAATGATAACTGGTTGGAACGTACTTGTATGTTGAGACGTTGTTGCTACGTTTAAATAAGGCTATCTGGAGCCCTTCAGACCCCTCTCCTCCGTGAGGCTTGCGACAAATGAAGCTTGAGACAATTCTCTTCTCCTTCATACTTGCAATTAGTGAGGCGTGAAACTGTCTTGAGCTGGTGGACGGTTTTTGCAGGAATGAGAGACGGAGTACGTGCTTCACGGCACGTCGAGAGGTACAGAGCATCGTGGTAAATGAAGCTGGAAGTCCATCAGCTCGTGTAAATGAGGGGTGGAAGGCACAATGTACATAGAGAGAGTGCCTGTAGTGATGATTCGTGCAGAAGACGTCACACTTTCGAGGTGAGGGTGCTTAGGTAATCCGGGGCTATCTTGGCCGTGGTTAGCACGGTCTTTGGCGCGCTTTTTAGCGTGTTACTTCAACGTCAAGTCAACTTCTTCTCTTTTGAACATTGCTGTTTCTGAATGCTACGGCAATATATTAGGAGAATACAGCTGTATTGTAGTCTCAGTTAAGGTACACGAAGCCTACTGCTGCAAAGTGGATGAAAGGACGACCGGCTTCGTTCGTGTCTTCCACAGAGCCAACAACTGGCAAAAGTCTAGGTGTGAGGAAATAGCATGCAACTGTGTCAGTAAAACCACTTTTGAATAGTGCAGCAAGTGGGATGACTCCACAGGAAAGCCGCTTAGTGGCCGGTGAGAAATATAGTTATCTCCTTGCACCCGTCTTCTGTGCTTTGCAGCCGTAATTCTTCCTGCTTGGTTCGCAAACTTTTCGAAAGTGGGCAGAGATTTAAAATCGCGTCAGAGCAATGCTGTATTTTCATCATAGCTAAAAATGGGATCCTTCTAGCTCGAACCATAAGCACGAGTGGCGGTTGAATGAGTTTATCCGGTAAAGACCTACCGTGAAATACGGCCTTTAAGGTTGTCGGGAATATAAGTTTGTAGCCGCCTATAAGAATGTGTTTCAAATGAAAGGTGACAGGAAATTTGCTGATTTGTCGAGTTATAATATACTCTGCATTAGTGTCATTGCTGTAAATGATGCCTAGAGTTACGCTTTGCCACTAATATATCCCCTGAAACCGGTGCACCATAACTCAGCTATAGTATATGTATTTGAGCTATGATAATGGGCCCTCATCCCGTCTCAACCGTCCAACCGAGTTACGCATACCATCTTGTATGCCAGGTCCCACGGTATCTTTGTGCCACCATTTCAAGTACTTCTGTCTTGACAGCGGAACGACTGACGGTTACTATATTGTTGTGCTCACTACTTCAGATCTCGTGCAGCAAAGAAGACTGGAGTCAGGATCAAAGCAGTATTTGGGTACCAGATATTTGCTGCAAATCTTTCGTGATACCTCTCACATATCCCCATCATTGGACGATTTATTGGCGGAGACATCAGCACAGAATGGAGCTAGATAGAACTCTGCAGAAGATCAGCATAATACGCTTGGACTGACGACAGTGAGAATTGACTTTGTCAAGCAGCCACTGTCTAGGATAGGCCTCACCGAGGGGATTCGTGTGGAAAGGACTTGCACTCACATGGTTGCGTGGGCTAGTGGATGCTTGGTAGGCAATTCGGTTTTGAGAAACGGATACCCAAAAGCAATTAGCCATCAAGGTGTGGTTACTCCATCCCCATTTGTCTCGGAGTTCCGTTTTTCAGTGTAAAGTTTCACCTCGTGAAACAGCGCTTCTGACTGAATGATTAGTGTATTGCCTGGTATGGTAGTCAGAGCTCCGTATAAGTAGATGGTGATGGCTCCATCGAGTCACTTTCTTTCCTCATTCTCTGTTCAGTACATGAGTACCGGTGTATGAAGTAGCAATGCACGCCAAAAATATTGGAGTTATCTCTACCCTTGTTGCCCTTGGAGCGGCGGCGCCATTTTTTGGCCTACAAAATGCTCTTTTTGGCGGTTCTCACACCACTGATGCTTCACTCTTCGTGATCGCTGGCGGCGAGGCATGTCTGCGTCACTGCAGCCCGGTCAAGCCAGAGTTTTTCCCTTTGGGCAGTGTAAGTAGCCTACCCTCCAGCGAAGTAACTCTATTGCTGACACCCTCAATTTAGACCGTCAAGCAGCTTTACTCTGGCTGCTACACCTGCTGCGCTCCAAACAAGGAGGATATCACCGCCATCTCCCTTACGAACGGACCACCATGCTGGAATGTATGCACTAGCGACCATATCAATTGCCACCCCAATATGCAATCCGAATTTTTTTAGGACTGCAACACCTGCTGTTTCGGCAGACATACCTCTGGCACCGATGAAGATTACATTTACAACAAGGACGTCGCCGTCGTCAAAACCGAGCCTACTGAAGCATGCTTGATGCACTGCTTCCCGATTGAGCCGCCTTGCACCAAGCCAGGTTATGCTAAGAAGCTGGGTGACGGCCACTGCTGGACCTGCTGCATGAGCATCGATGAGGACAACGAGGCTATTAGTAAGCAGGTGGCTGCCACGCAAGGCGGCGATGAGGTCTGCCTTTTGATCTGCCTGTCTGAAGAGACAAAGTGCCCCTACAATTTCCATTCAAAACAGTTCGATCAATGCTGGACTTGCTGCAGAAACATTGACGATGAGATTGTGTTAGTTGCTGCAAAGATCGACGGTTTCGTTGGTGATGCCAATGCGTTCGTAGGTCTGGAGGCGAGTGTTGCGGCAAAGAAGGAAGTCTCTCTCATCATTGCGAGTTCGCAAGAAGTTTGCTGGCGAGTATGCTTTCTGAAGGAGCCTTCCTGCCCAGGCGGAGGAGTACGTATGTATTCAAACCCTATATGATACGAACATGCTAACTTTTGCACCAGTTCCCTAAGCAGTTCGGTGAATGGTACACCTGCTGCTTTAAGCCAATCGACGAGGTTGTTTCGGTGCAAACGACTAAGAAGGCTGACTCCAACTGCTGCCCGCTTGTATCCAGCACCGCGAAGAACACAGAAGCGGCGCTCACTATGGCTTAGCATGAGAGCTGCTTCTGTAGTCCTTTATCGATTGAATGCTGTTTTCCTCCTCTGAAGAATCACGCCAAAATTGCCAGTATTGCGAAGAAGCACGCAAACGATTTGTTCCCATTGGTACAAAAGGAGGAATGTATCTGTTCTCCAATGACCCCAATGTGCTGCTATAAAGCTAAGGAGAAGCACGCAAGCGCCAAGCCATCCAATATCTGCCTCATGATTTGTATGCCAGAGAAGATTGAGTGTTCTTCAAACTTTATAACTATACGCCCTCCTTTCCAGGTTGATGTAGCTAACAAGTTCATAGGAACCATTCCAGTGGGGTTCATGCTGGACTTGCTGTCTGTCAGAGCCCGAGTCTGTTTCGGAGCTGTAGACATGCTATTGGCAATACCAATACGGTTGTGCTTGAGATTGAGAGGAGATACAAGGGAGAAAGTTGAGGTTTGAGGCTCTTAGGCCTGATTGATCGATGTCACTCTTTTAAGTTCTCGAACTTAGCGAATGAAACCAATATTACCTTCGGCTTCTTTACTTTTAAGGCTTTTGCATTTGTGGTGACCTATGATCTATACCACTGAGTGGCGATGCCAGCTACCGTGTTACGTATCTCCGCGAATACTTAATGCTTAGTTTGGGCCCTCAGAGCGAAAGCGCTTGCGAGCCTGATCCTCCTCAGCCTAATTACCTCCACCCTCATACCCACGCCCAATCTGAGCTGGAGTGTGGTTGACCTGAGCACCAGTTTAAACAGGAGCCTGAGCCACCTGACCAGAAGACTGCGTCTCCTCAGCACTACCCGCCTCATGAAACTTGCCCTCTTTATCAGGCTCTCTGCAACAGGCCTTGCAAAGAGAGAAAGGGGGGGGGGGGGGGTTGGTTTCAAGCCAACCGTGCGAGCATTAAAATTATTTTGAACTCCATTCCATTGCCATTATTCCTGCGCCTCCTGGTTACTACCGTCTGACCCGTCGTCGTCGTCCATCGCGATAGATGTTTTGCTACGCAAATTTTATGAAACGGGAACGCAAAGAAAGAGCACAGAAAAGAAACGGCGCAAAGTGTTCCTATGGTGGGACAGCCAAGGATATAGTTCGTGATCTTAAGACTTGCGGTTTCGAGCGGATTATGATCAGGGCTGGGTCATTCGTGCACTTCAAACTGTCAAATTTGTTGCTTCCCTTAAATATAGGCGACGCCGAGAGAAGAGGCCAATGTGTTTGCTTCGTTTGCTCGAATGCTCAATGGCTAAACTACAATTTAGCCTTCCCACTCTTTTTCCACTCCGCGACTCTTTTCTCCCTCCTCGCACCCTCCGCAGCCTTCTTCCCTCCGTCACCCTCGTTTTGCTTTTCCCACCCCGCCAAAGCCTCAACCGTAAGCCTATACATCTGCTCCTTCAGTTGGCCATAAACCCCACTCTTCGCCTTATCCTCCAACTTCCTCTCCTTAATTAACTCCACAACTTGCTCCCACCCACCAAGCTTATCAACGAGCTTCGCCTCCAGTGCATCGGGTCCGCCATACCTCCTCGCCTCAAGGATAATGTTGCGATAAGTTTCAGGTGACGCCTTAGCCTCGAACACCGAAAGCATGGCTGGCATGAGTGGCGCGCCGAACTCAATCTCATTCATACACATATAACCCCTCTTAGGGTTGAAAACGCGATAATCGTGATGCATAGCCAACATAAAACCTCCGGCAAACGCATGTCCATTAACCAGCGCAACAGTTGGCATCGGGTAAGTTGCCAACTTCGAATAAAGTGGGAAGAGTGACTGGGTGTAGAAACCTTCTGTGGCGAAAGCGTGTTCCAAGTCCAGGCCGTTGGAGTAAAATTTTGGGGATGAAGACGTTGTTACGACCACGCCATGTGGATAGGAGGTTTGGATAATGTCGAGGGCGAGGATGAAGGCTTGGAGGAGGGGGGTGCGGAGGCGGTTGTCGGGCGGGGAGAAGAATGTTAGGAGGTAGACGGCGTCAGCTGGCTCGGTGACGGTGATTGAGCCGTCGTTGCCGATTGGTAGGGTGAAAAGGGTTTTGCCAGACATGGTGATGAATTGAATTAGCAGATCAAGAAGTGATGCTTTGTGATGGGCAAGTGTCCAAGATGGTAGTTTAAAGTTGTTTTATTATGGAACCCGTAATGTGCGGTTGATCCTCCCCCTCGTACCGAGGTCTACAATTAGTGGTGGATACAAGGTCGTGCTTAGTGATTCGGCCTTCTTGGGAAGTTCTCATGTGCCCAAAGCCTAAACTTGTGTGATTTTCCTCGTCAAGTTTCACTGTTATTAGAGTCAGTGAACCGTTGGAATGGCCAGGCGTATAGCACAAACAATCAAGGAAGAGGTGTTGTTGGCCATCCCTCAAGGTGCCTTTCACATGCCTGTCATGCCAAGGCTAGCACCAGCCACAACACGGCATTCGGCCAATTGCCACGTGATTATTGGCAAAGCATCCTTGGAACGTCGCCTTTAGGTTCGGATTTCAGTCTTCATCATCATCTCGGTGGTTCAAGTTTTGTTCTAGCCTACAATCGAGTAGCCAGCGGAGTTCGGAAATGCTCAAATACCATAGCATTCGAGGACGAGTGGGTTGCTACTTGTGGATGCCTTGGGACTGAAGCCCAGAGGACAAACATGGCACTTACAGCATAGCAACCTTGACAGAGGGAGCAAAGAGAACGCCGAAAGCTAACACCTGTATGTTGATTGCAACATCTGGAGCAGCCGAAGCCGAAGGTTGACGTGACTCGGCACATAGCACATAGCATCACCCACACTCATGGTTTTTATCCGATACTATACAGCACATCGACCATTTTCCCGAGAACACACTGCATGTATGAGCTAGTCTACCAGGGCAATTTGCTTGCCGTCTATTGAGATTGTGATTCAGTCCTCAGAGTGCCAACGCCATTCCTCTCAATGCCGTCCTATCTATGCCGTGCACAGTCCCATCTCGTCGTGTTTTAGAGCCAATCCCTTCTTGTTGTGTAGATTGAGGTCGATGCTCTGATGCTACCATAAGTGACTTCACGGAACCATCAATATATCAAGTCTTCTCCGAAGTCCGGCTCCTCATGGCTCTTGAACCCGACACATGGCCCCCAACTCCGACTTCAGTTTCCAGCTATTCCAAGCTCCACTACCCACTACTCCAATCCTCACCCTTCCCACCTCTCTTCTCAACAACCCTTGCCCCATCAATCCTCATATGCCTATCCACAGCTTTACACATATCATACACCGTCAATCCCGCCACCGTCACCGCAGTCAACGCCTCCATCTCCACCCCCGTCTTCCCTTCACAGCTCACCTCCGCTGTAATCTCTACGGACCCAAATCTATTCAGCGTCCCCAAACCGGTCTTCAGTTTCATCTCCCGCTCTTTTTGAGCCTCATCCTCACTAACCCTCTTCCGCTCCTTAAGCTCAACATCAACAGTTACCTTTGAAATCATGATGGGGTGGCAGAGAGGGACGAGTTCAGAGCATCTTTTGGAGGCCATGATGCCGGCTATGCGTGCGACGCCTAGGACGTCTCCTTTTTTGTTTGTGTTGCTTTTTATGAGCTCCGCCGCAGTAGGGTTTGAGAAATAGAGTGTTGCTTTTGCGACTGCAGTGCGGAGGGTGGGGGGTTTGAGGGAGATGTCTACCATCCTTGCCTCACCCTCAGCATTGAGGTGCGTCAGGTGAGTAGCGGCTTTTGATGGGGGAGGTGACTCGGTTGGTGGGTTCGAGGAGGGAGATGCTGGTGCTGGAGGTGGTGGTGTGACCAAAGTCACCTCCTTCTTCTCCGCCTCCACCTCTTCAACTCCCCCAGCCATCACTGTTTTAGAAAGCAACGTGTCCAATATAAAGCGACTCCTCTTAAACGCTTGTTTTATCAACGATGACTTGTGTGGACGCGTTGGCATTTTCTTCGTCAAGAGTATGCCGTTCTGGTACTCTGAGCCATTTCGAGCATGGACCAAGGTGTTTGCGAAGGTCCTGGCTGTGATATATTGGTTGCCATGAGTAGGAATGAGACGCAGCAGCGTGTGTGCCGAAGGAGGTGTGAGGATGGCCATTTTGGGTAGACGTATGTAGAGGTGATCTTGCGACAGGTTGTAGATGGAGCACGGTTGTGGTTGCCGGGCCGACGGACTGTCGGTCCCTGTACCCTGGCGTACGACGTTTAGGTGGGTTAAATTGTTAGCAGCTGTGGGGATTGGAGAGCTAGAAATTTTGAGAACGCGAGCACGAGGGGTAGATTTCGGACGACTGATGCACTGCCATTCGTGCTACAGAGATATCTCGAAGTACTAGTTCTATGCTTGGTCACTATCTACAGATCACCAACCAGGGTATCAATGCAGCACTCCCAAATCCAAAATGCCCAAAGAGGCCATCGCACACTTCTTTATCCAGTCTCTTGCACAAGATAACAACTAACCCCCTATCAATATCATCGGCCGATTCTTCATATTCTCCAGCTCCCCCATCCCAGCATGCTTCTCCTGCTTTCCCTTAACCGCCACACCAATGATCTCCAACAGCTTCCGCTCATTCTCTTCTATTCCTAACGCACCTTCTATCCTTCCCTGCCTCCTATCCATCTCAATCTGCCTCGTAGCATCGTATGCCTCCTCTTCAATCGGACCCCCACCATTTCTCTCCCGTAAAATATCCCGTAAGGATATTTCCTTATTGTCAAAGAGACATACCTTAATATTCCCATCGGAAGTAATACGCAGCCTGTTGCAGCTGCCACAAAAATTCTCCGTCATGGAAGTAATGAACCCAAAACTGCCCACCAATCCCGGCACTTTAAAAGTCTTACTCGTATCATTCCTCTCATCCCTCACTTTAACCGTCCCGGGGTACTTCGCTCTTATCCTCGTCAACATCTCTTCATAGCTTAACATCTTCCCCTTGTTCCACTTGTTTCCGTCAAAAGGCATATACTCAATAAATCTAACCTGGACGTCCTTCTCCCGTCCCAGCTCCACAAAATCCAGAATCTCGGAATCATTCACCCCCCGCATAACTACACAATTGATCTTTAGCTTAATTCCCGCGCCCAATTTATTCATCTCCAGTATCCGCTCAATACTGCGCTGTACGGCATCGAATCCCTTCCGCCGCGTCATAATTTGGAATTGCCACGGGTCTAAGGTGTCGAGGGAGAGATTCACGCCTGTTAGGCCCGCCTCGGCCATCTTGTCCAATTTCCTCCACAAACTTATCCCATTTGTGGTAATGCATAGCTCTTTTAATCCCTGTCTCCGTAAGTTCCCAAGTTGTTGCATCAGAGGTACGATATCCTTCCGTACTGTTGGCTCGCCACCTGTGAGCCGTATTTTCGTAACACCTTGTGAGACGAAGAGCTCGCTTAGCAGCAGTATCTCCGGTGTTGTAAGGAGGTGTGACGGAGGGGATTGTGGAACGCCTTCTTCTGGCATGCAATACACGCATCGCAGATTACACTTCTCGGTGATTGATATGCGAAGATAATCGTGTTGGCGAGAGTATGTATCGGTAAGGAAGCTGGAGAAGGGCGTGGTTTCGTGGATCTTATTGAGGCGGTGGTGTTTGAACGGAGGTGTAGTATAAGGAGGAGGCTCGAGAAGTGGGGTGGGTTCTATTATGGCTGCGGTGGCGGGACCCGAGGGCTTTTGAGAAGGCGAAGATGTAGATATCGAGACTCTGTAGGTTGTCTGGAATTGACCTATGCGCTTGATGGCGCCCGAAGCACGCTTGCTGCCTGCTTCTCTGAGCATGGTGAGCGGGGCGCAGAATGACAAGAATAGGGACCGTGGCAGTGGCAAAAATTACAGAGTCAGGTATAATGAAGAGAGACTGAAGGGGGAGGGAACGACGAAGAGTTGGTTGTAGAAGAGGAACTTACATGGTATCACGATGCCGTGACTAAGTGAGGACGGAGGGGTTACAGGGCGATCTCCACTGATTGCGCCCTGCCGCCACTGACACATTTCTTCGGCTGGCGCGCGGCTGTCAAACTATTACGATAACCTTGATTCATTGTGTTCAGAGCATCTTAAGGTGCTGCGCATAGCTCACATTTCATGCGAAAAACTGCAACGATATAGACGACAAAGATAATGATGGGTTGAGGCTGGCGCAAACCGCTGTCAACCGCTTCATGATCGCTGTCTTACCCCGGACTCAACTTCCTGACCGCGGGGGGATAACGATAAGAATGCTCACATCGCGATAAGCCTCGAATGCGACACAGACACCACAACTTGTAAACAAAGATGCAGTTCTCACGGCCATTGAAATGTATACCCTTCTTCCCTTCCATCTCCTCATTTGCTAACCAATTGCAGCTTCAGCACACTCTCTCCCATCTCCGGATGGCAAATACATAGCCTCCCTCATAAATACCACCCTCACCCTCCGCACAACCCAATCCCTCGCCACCTTCCGAACCATACCCCTTCATGAAAATTTCTCAAGCACCATTCGAACTTTTTCTTGGTCACCAGACTCATCACGCATCCTTCTTTCCTCCTCTAACGGCAGCATCCGCATCTTCTCTGCAACAAATCCAAAATTCTCAGCCCTAATAAAGGACTCAACCTCAGAAACCGCCAAACCGACGTATACGTGTTTTGGTCGTGAACATGATGAGGTGCTTGTGTGGGCGGATTTTGGGCTGAAACTCACGGTCTTCAATCTGGTCTTCAAAACATCAATAGACATAGCCTTACCGAAATTCTGGGCTGCGGGCAACGTTACCAAGGGATTCGCCTATCGTCCCAAAACAGGCCACTTCGCACTACTATCACGAAGGGAGGGCAAAGATGTTGTGTCAGTACATAAAAGGGATAGTTATGTAGTGGACAGGAGCTGGTACTCAGACACGATCGACGCACAATCCCTATCCTGGTCTCCAGACGGCAAATGGCTAGCAGTAGTCGAGAGTGCAGGGCAAGGTCACAAGATACTATTCTACACCCCCGACGGCCACCTCTTCCGATCATGGAAAGGGCCCAGGCCGAATGGTGTGGAGGAAGACGACCTTGAACACGGTGCGGGAGTGAGAATTATGAAATGGACAAAGGACGAGAAATACTTGGCTGTGGCAGACTTCACTTCCAAGATTACGCTTCTGTCTATACCGCACTTCGTTGAAATTATGCGGCTGGAACATACAATGATCATCAAACCAGCACAATCTCTCCAAGTTTGGCAAGAAACTGTGCTCACGCGCGCCCAAGCAACCATCGCGAAAGTCGAGCAGAGACAATACAACCCAGTCACGGCCGTTGTCTGTCCACCCACCGCCACGCCCGGCCCCTCCTTCTCCTCCGCCTTCACTGAGCCAAAATCAGGCACAGCAGCACTCACTATCGACGCTTCAGGCACATTAATAGCAATCAGGACGGAGTCCCTGCCCACAACAGTATTTATATGGGACATAGCTTCCAAACTCCTAAAATCCGTCCTCATCCAACACGCGCCGGTAGCTAAGCTGACCTGGCACCCTACGATCAACGAACTGTTGCTTATTCGATGCGAGGGGGAGGATGCGAGGGGAGTTGCATATCTATGGGATCCTTCGTTCGAAGTGCCCAAGATTGTGGATTTTGGTGGACAGCTACCGGAGGCGAGAGTGATGGGAAAGAGTATCGTGAGATGGCTCGGTAGTGGTGAGAAGGAAGATGGGAAGGAGGGGATGGCTAGTCTGTTTTTTAGTGATGCTCAGGATGCTATATTGGCGTGTCTGGGCGAGGACGCAGAGGGGGTGCCGTGGAGTGAGGCGAAGGCTAGGTCGGTGGATATCTATGGACAGGCGGAAGACAGTCCGCTCAATTTTGTTGATGATGGCCAAGATGTGGGGCAGGAAGAGGATGCTACGATCATGAGTTTGAGCACTGATAATGCGGGGAGTGAAATGGATGATACTTTTGATTTTAAGAAGAGCACCATGAGGTGAAGGGCAAAGACGAAGATGTCTGGGGCGTTAGAGTTCTATTTTAACGAAAGGGTTCCTTGAATCTGCATCTGATTTTGCGCAAGCTCCGAAGCTTTGTCAATAGGTTGCACTCCGGCTTCCAACGTGGCGGAATGCACCGGTGCTGTCAGAACAACATTCTTCGACCCAACCCAATTTCCCCGTAGTCTTTACAGGAGCTCCTGTATAGTTCTGCCACCCCCGACACGCATATCTTTATTAAGGAACTAGAAAGTCACATCTACCCAGGTTTACGGCTCACGGTATTTGGCGTTCTATGAGATTCCAGGGTTTCACAGCATGACGGTGGCAGGGATATGAGCACGACTTGTCTTGACAGTTATCTCCTGGTAAAGGGTATAGAAATAAAAAACGACATGGAGCAGACTAAGATCTGAGATTTGGCACCCCGTTTAACCATAACTCTACACAGACTGATATCAATGAGACGCAGTGATAAGAATTTGCCAAGCTCTATACAAGGCCCAATTGTAGACTCCGTGGTTAGGCGCCTTGGTCTTAATAAGAGCCAGAATGTGGTGGCTTTATCATCTAATTGTCTAAGAAGTAAAGCAACTTTCGCTAAATAACATGAATCTCATCTACCACATTGCCACTCTCCATCCCACTTCACACCGGCGGCAACTAAAGCTTAGGTTCGCCTGCATGCAGTTTCTCCGCCAAAAATTTCACACTTCCCTTCTTGAGCTGCTCCTTAAGCACCCTTCTTAGAATCTTCCCACTCCCACTCTTAGGTATCCCATCAGTAAATGCTACTCCTCCCCTCAACCACTTTGATTTGGCAGTCTTACTCGCCAGCCACTCCACGATCTCCCTCCCAACGTCCTCATTGCGCGATACCCCTTCCCTCAACACAACAAAAGCGCAAGGGACTTCAGAGTGCACAGCTTCCACCCACCGCCCCAACACCGCCACATCCTCAACCACCTCATGGCCCAACAAAAAGCCTTCAAGCTCGGCAGGTGCTACCTGACTACCTTTATACTTAATCAACTCTTTAACCCTGTCTGTGATCCATAGATTACCCTGATCGTCTTCGAAACCAATATCCCCCGTCTTGAACCATTCTCCCTGTCCATCTGTAGTCTTGCACGCTTTGGTAGCATCATCATTCTTGTGGTATCCTCTGAAAACAGTCGGGCCACGGATCAAAAGCTCGCCTTCTGAGCCGGTGGGGATGTCATTGCCATCTGCATCAATAAACCTTGTCGTTAGACCTGGTAACGATGGGCCCACAGAGCCAATTTTTGATTTCCAGGAGTCGTCCCACAACTGAATGTGTGTTACTGGGGAGGTCTCGGAGAGACCGTAGGCTTGTTTGACAGGTATCTTCAGGCGGTCGTATACTTGACGGATGAGATCCTTAGTCAACGGCGCCGCACCACTGGTTAGAAATCTTAGGCTTGAAAGGTCGAAGTTCGCTACTGTTGGATTCTTGACGAGATGCAAAACTATCGGAGGCGCGACATAAGCATAGCTGATCCCAAACCTCTGTACGATCTCCAAAAAGCTCGGAAGGGTGAAGGCAGGAGGGACGATGACTTCCACACCCATATACACGACTGCATGGATCAGGCATTGCAGGCCGTAGATATGGTATTGCGGTAGCACACTCAGTATCTTATCTCTCCCGCTTTTCAATCCTTGGCGACCGTGCGAGAGATTCTCGCCTTCGGCCCAGGACACCATGAGGGTGTTGGAGATGATGTTGCGATGGGTGAGCTCTACGCCCTTGGGCACGCCGGTTGTGCCGGAGGAGTAGACTAGGAAGGCCAAATCTTGGCTGGTGACTGTCACTTCTTTTGTCTTTCCTGCAGGTTGGCCAAGTCGCAGGATGTCTTGCCAATTTTGCACTCCGGACGGAAGGGAGGCAGTACCATCTTCTTCGGAACCGATGAGGAGGATCCTTTCAGCTGGGAGAGAGACGGCGTCTGCGGCTGCTAGGGCGGTGGGAAGGAGAGCGGCGGTGGTTATTACGACTTTTGCGCCGGAGTCGCGGAAGTGGAAGGCTAGTTCTGGAACTGTGTATGCCGGGTTTGCCGGGCTGACGATCCCGCCTATTCTGAGGATGCCGAAGGCGATAGCTGGCACATCTATAGAGTTCGTCGTAAAGAGTGCGAGCACATCTCCCTTGCTGAAGTCATAG
This sequence comes from Antarctomyces pellizariae, assembly GCA_010623925.1. Classification (NCBI taxonomy): domain Eukaryota; kingdom Fungi; phylum Ascomycota; class Leotiomycetes; order Thelebolales; family Thelebolaceae; genus Antarctomyces; species Antarctomyces pellizariae. The sequence continues at coordinate 8,575 of WCAA01000131.1, read as the reverse complement.
GTAGTGCTGAGTGCAGTGGAAAAGGACCTTGCGGTTCTCTTCAAACTGGTGAAAGTGTAGTGTCGATCACTTGTTGGGTGCCGAAAGAGGACTTGTGTGTTGTTGAATGGCTTTGGAGGCCGGTTGAAGAGGAAATCGTAGATGTTTGACTCTGGGATGGGGAGGGCGGGGAATTTTGAGGGCGCCATGTTGTGGGGTCTGAGGCTCTGCGATGCTGGTGCGTAGAAGTGGTGATTACGAAGTTGAGCATATTCAAAGAACCGAAGGTTTGATGGGAGTTGTGAGGATATACAGAATAGCGAGCAAATGGGTTTAAAGCAGAAGGATGGTTTGGATATGGAGAAAAGAGGAAGGTGGCTGAGGACTAGAGATATACTTAAACTCGAAACACGTAGGAATGTGACAGCGCCGACGCCGCCATGCTAGCCGGCGCAAATGATGCAATATTCAAGGACGAGGGGAAGTTTGGAGATCGCTGCTCCTCAAACTTCCACTTCCCCGCATCCGCCGCACCCGCTTTAGCGAGCGTGGGGTAGCCGAGCTAGTTTTATCGCCGGGATCGGGGGGGACAACAACATGAAACATCAGCACTATGATCGCTATTGTTGAAAGCCGCGATCCGGATATCCAGACAACATTTGCATCAACGGGTTTCGGCATGTTGAAGACCTCACGAATGCTTCGACTGCCTATGGGGATCTCGCTCCACTAAAAGAGCGATTCGGAACTTTCGGCCAACGGGTAACAACAAACGTTCGATCGTGAAAATAGCGCATCAGTCTGATTTTAAAAAGCATACCTATCAAAGTGCTCGCTCTCTATGGAAGGTGCACTGCTCCATCAATGACGGAAAGTGCTATCGTTATGTGCAAACGCTGCCGATTCAAGAGCTGCCTAGCCATCGCACTCCCTATCTCTACTTCATTTCTGCTTGTCTCCCTTAGTATTACGTTGTTCGATTCATCCTATCTGGCGTACATTGTTCTTTAGACCATGAATTGGTCATTTCAATTTTCTCTCAGAGCTTCCTATGCTCTGAATTTCATCATCGCCATCCGCAATCGAATGATGCGAAAACGCAGTGTCAAGTGATGGCAGGTTGCGATGGCTTTCCAACTATCATCTTGAGGCTTTTGGCTAGCCAATACTCATGGAGTTCGTTAAAGTAGTCCCCTGTCTCTCTACGCTTGCCGCTGTTATTTGCTGCATTGTCTTGTTCAGATAAGGTTGCCTCTTGTGGGCTGCTCCTGCTTGACGACCAGCCGAATTTCCTATAAGAACCGACAATTAAGTCGCCTATGCACGAAGCTCGTACTGACCTTCATTCAGAGATATGCTATTTCGATTCAAAGATGTCTCAGCCATGCCCATTCAAGACCCGTGGTGGGTTATATCAATGCCCGAACGCAGACGTGCTCGAAGAGTTTTCAAGACGCTGAGTGACAAGAAGCTCAGATCAACTACAGATAAAGTACCTTGAGCATCCAACTTGGCCTATAGTGGTTGCCTACTCACATCGACCTGCTGTTCTTTGTCCGAAGACGTTACGTTCTGGCAACTTCTAAATCATGGATATGCGTCGCCTACAACCGCTTTTCATACTCGACGAAAGGCTCAATACCGGAGTCTTCCGGAGCCGCAACTTTCAGAGCTCTCGAATGGGGTTTTTAGTTGATCAAGGAGAGATAGAGAACCTGGAGGACGAACACGGCGAATAGGCTGTGAATCAAGCTTTCTCGGCAAGAGTGAGCAGCAGCACCATTCAGAAGCGACGTGGTGGATGTTATATAGAGTGAGGTGGACTCGATACAGGCTGGAAGACGAAACACATATCTAAGAAGCAAAGATATGGCGCCACAGCGCTACCTACGAATACCACATCCCGCGGCACCGTCCTCGACCATATCCCAAACCCTTGCGCCGAGGGAGCCGTTAGCAATCAGACAACTGGTTTGTAATACAGACTCCTACATAGGCACGGCCACCACGGAGACGACCTTCACGAGCACCATCACAACACAAGTTACGAACACCAGGGAGCTGATTCAGCTGCAAAAGTCAGATGCCAGTAATCCTGTACGAATTGCAACATGGACACAAGAGTTTGTTAGCCGAGTCACCATTACCACGACCGGCACAGCTCCAGCCGCGACGACGAGATGTCTTCCTCTGTATGATAAGCCCACGGAGATGTCCACCTCCCAACCGACCTCCGCACCATCTACCTCAACTGCGTCTTCTACATCGACTGCGTCTTCTAAATCAACTGCGCCTTCTACCTCAACTGCGTCTTCAACACTCAGTCCAGTACAAACTTCGGTGCCGGCCTCGCGCCCGACGTTAAGTTCAACAACAGAGACGGCGAGGAGTAGCCGCACAGGCGTTATAATCGGCTCCTCGATAGCTGGCGTTGTCCTACTGATAATCTTTGGGCTCGCATTCTCCTGCATTCTTTATCGTCGGCGAGCAAGGCAGGCATCTGCGCAGTCATCACTCTGCCGCATCTCAAATCCAAGGTCGGCATCCGTGGACTCACCTATGACCAACTATTACAAGAACCTTACTGGTGGTGGGCCAGACCTTACGATAAGACAGAATTATGTTGGAGATATGGAGAGCGTTTCTGTGAGGGCAAGGATCAATGCGCAGAATTTAGCGTTGTTGGGGGAGGCGGATAGTTTGGGATCAGTGAGAAGCTTTGCGACTGCGCTACAGGCACCGTTCCAGTCACAAACGATCGTTCATACGGGTGATTATTTTGGCGAGTTAAGTGAGGGACGTATGTATAGCCAGCTGAGACCATCAATACCCTCTGCTCTACAAGTTGTCGAACAGCCAACTGGCTTTCGCAGCGGTCATACTGATCCTCAAACCTCGTCCAACACGGATACACCTTTGCTACCTGCCGGCAAAAAAAAGAGGAAGATGATGACAAAAATTGTCAACATAATCCGTAACAAGAAAGAAGCCCCCTTATCAGGTACAGACGCAGAGGGGGCGGAGATCAGCAGACCATCACCGCAATCTACGGCCGCACTGGCGAGGATGTCCACGTGGTCTTACCTCTTACCTCGACCTTCAGGCAGCCAAGCAAAGATAGCGAAACAGCCAGCTATATATCCTGATCCACTACTTAGTAGTGGTCGTTTGCCTTACAGTCATGAGTATGAGGCTGTCATACCCGAAGCTGCCAGTTTCTTGGCCATAACTTCTTCAGACGAGAGCAGTATAAGACCGCCATGTGTCTTGCCGTTCTCAGAGAGACAGAGGGACTCGGGAACTTCGGACTATACCGTCATCCAACAGCTGAACAATTTGCATCATGGCCATCAAACCCGTTGTTGTGAGACAACCTCAAACGCGAATGGACCTCACCTGGGTGGCAACTCGCCACATAAAAGTTCTAGACCACAGCTTGGTTACCAGTCCGACGTCTCTGCAGAATCGAACCCAAACAACTGGTCTTCATCTCCAGTAAGGCCACCGGAGTTCGCACACTTGGCAATGTCAACAAGAACACAAAGCCACTTTGAAGACACTGCTTCCATAGAAACAAGAGACACGAGAAAAAATAATCCGTACTTCTGGACGCCGGAGCCTCAGGCAAACTCCCACTCCTCCTTTCCAGAACGATCCAGAACTGCGCCTGCAACCCATCCAAGGAAAGAACAAAGAGTTTACCAATATCGCTCGATTTCTACACGCGATCTATCAAACATCAATAAGAATAGCTATGAGCTTGGTGATCTAGCTGAAACAGTTTACAATCCACGTATGCATCCAACACTTCAACTCAAAGTTAGATCACCAGGGATAAGCTCACTCGACGCTCCCACTACTCCTACTAGAGTTGTTATAGCTCTGTCGGAAACCAAGAGCGCTGTCAGCTTAAGCATTTATTCCCAAAACTCGCAGACGTCTTCAGCCGATGAAATTTCCGGCACGCAAGCGAGGATGCCTGATCTAGATACCAAGGAGATTGATGACGCAATCGCTGCCACTGCTGCCTGGGAGATCAGACAGCGCCATGAGGCACTTGACAGGCTCGAAGACTCCAGTAGGAAAGATGGATGCCCAAACTACCAAATCGGGAACTCTGAGCGGTCTACCACCCCAATCGACCCTCCGCCGGCGCCAGGGGGGCTGTCTGCCCAAGCTGAATCCAGCCGCAGACTTTTCGAAGAGCAGAACCAGAAGTCAAGGAGTGATAACATGTCTGAACAAGAATGGAGAGAGCGCTTTGACATCGAGCGCACCATGCGCCGCAAGACTCCAGTTGAGATCGCGAAGGATAGGGACGAGGCTTATGCGAAGCTCTGTGGGAAATATGCGGGGTGGATTGATCCGAAGGCGAAGGGATTTAGGATTGATTATAGGAAGCTGCAGCCAGATGAGAGTGAGAGTGAGACAGGCGGTGTTGCGGGGAAGTTTGTTGCTGAGTCGAGAAAGGGAGTAACGACTACACCTCCCACGCCTCCGCCTAAAGGCCCGAGCCGTAACGACACGGTGACAGCTTCAGCTCGTCGACGTGAAGGCAGACGGCGCAATGAGTCCGAAGGATTGAGGAGAATGTCGCCGGATGGGGGATCTCAGATGGCGCCCACCAGCAGTGTTAGCTCGAGGAACCAAGAAAATTGGAGAGACGTCGTGGAAGACGAGAGAGTGCTGGCAGTCAGGGAAGCGATGAGGATCAGAGGCGAAGGCGTGTCAGATACCAATATGACGGATTTTGATATGGATGCGTTTCTGGTGAAGGAGAGGCTGAAGCCGCCGAGGATGAGGACGCCTTCTAGGCCTGATATTCACCCTCCTGCGTCGGGTCCTGCGCAGAAGGATAAGGCGGGAGAGAAGGGTGGAGTGAAGGAGAAGAGTAGGTGGTGGAGCTCGAGATGAAAGGATTGAGCGCAGAGCACCGATTGGGAGGTGTGGATCATCAGTAATTCGCAACCTTAAGTGCGTCATTCTTTATCTCGCCTAAATGTGTTGGAATGCCCTCATTGAAGGCGGATTCCAAGAAAGGTTTGCTGATACGAACATGACGGGCTTTGATAAGGATACATTTCTGAAGAATGAGAGGCAGTCGCCGCCAAGATGAGAGCCACAATGCCTTCGTCACTTGAGGCGGAGACTGGCCAAGTCTGCAGAGAAAGGGAAGGCAAGATCGAAGGAGAACGTAGCCTGTGGAGCTGGAAGTTGAAAGGTGGGTGAGGTGTACATCTTATCATTTAGTCCAAAATTTTGATCGCATAGCTTGATTTCACTTCATATTTTATATTCGAATGTTTGAGCTCCGGAGGATGCCTGGCTTCAAAATGAGCCGGTGAGACATGTCTGGACCCCACGATTTTCACGACACCCCTCTTTAGCTATGCTTTGGAGCATCTCGCCATTAATTCGGAGGCTTCACAGCTTCGTCTTTTTGTCTAGCTTTATCAACTAGATTGGTGTGTTTGAGAACATTAACTTCTCGAAGTTCAAGAAACCTGGCTGTATAGATCGCGGCTATCTGGTTCGTCGGTTCGGGGCGAGCTGGCCACAGGCAGTTAGGAGTCCCGAAGCTGTGGCTAATGCCCCAACTTGTACCTGGGTACCTCAGCTAGGTAGACGAATCAGCTCAGGTAGGTATATCTACCCCTATCTACCCGGATGTACTTGGGTATATTGTTATCCATGTGCAACAATGGCGCTGCGGCCCGCAGTTGGAGTGCAGCTGCCACCTCCTCACCAACATTAAGTGCATCAAGAATTTATGCGAGATGCATCAAGCTGCTGCCGGGCGGTCGTGAAAAGTAAAAGGTAACCTGAGAATCAGAAGGAATGGGAAATACATCGTGGTTCATCCTGGTCCATGTCGGTCCAGCCTGGTCGCCGAGTATATTCGGCACGTTTTAATCTTCAGAACAGGTGGTGGGATGCAGGCTTTGTGGGGAGAGTATGGGGTAGCTACGAGTGCCTGCGCCATTCAGAAGGTCTAATGGATGTTGGGGGCTGTGGGTGGCAACGACATATCGGTCGACTCCCATTTCGGATGGAGAGGGTCCTCGGAGTTGCTTGCTTGCTGTTCACCAGGTCCGCTGAAAATAGGAGTCGGCCAAAATTCATCATGCTACTCAAACTTATACCACTGTCGCTCGCTCTGACAACTGTCGTCGCCTGTACATTGATAAGCTCCAGGTCATCGATAAAATCATCCCGAATATACCAGAATGCGTTTCTACTTGCCTGTTTAGTTCAGCTGCGAATGCACGCTGTTCAAGCGATGATTGGGGTTGTATATGCGGAGACTATTTTTAGAAAATCCTCGCGGACTGGTAATCATGTGCTGAGTAGAAATGCCCGATGGGAGGCTTATTAGACAGTAAGCCCTCTCCTGCCTCAAACATGCCTTGGTGGTGCTGACATGCTTTGAAGCGGTTACCAACACTATTCGGGTTGTCTGTAATGGCGAGGTGGAGGTGAATATTGAAATCACTATGACAGTAAAGTCTGATTCTTCGGCTACTGAGATTGGAACGGATGCGGCAACCAGCATTTTCGAAATGGTTCCCAGCACAACTCTCGCCACCTACGCACCTTCAATATTAGCAGCTATCAACGTCAGAATACCAACCTGCGCACGCACTTGCTGATGCGACGTTGTAACCAAGAATCAGTGTAATCCGTTAGACTGGTCGTGCAAATACAGTTCACTCGAACTGGGCGAGAAGTAGGAGGTGGCCCGAAAGGGTGCTGTGGAGGCAGCGGCGGATCCGAAAGATGCTAAGTAGTTGGGACCTCGTGTATTGTAATATATGAGAAGATGATGAGGTTCGTGAAGCCAAACAAAAATGTACTGGGTGATTTGGCTAAGGGAACGAAGGTGCGTGTTTCCAGGACCGTTGACAAAGATGCTGAGAAGTTGTAGGTAGGTGTGCCTGATAGTAATCACATGGTAAGATAGCACCACTTTCAAGCCCAAATTGCTGGTTACTGAGGTGCTTTAATCCAATAAAGCATTGCCATACGCAGTCAATCTTGCTAATATCGCATTGCTTTCTACATCGAGTTTGGAAAGGGTCTGTTGAAGGTTGCGTAAGGTCGCTGTGAGAGTCTTGACTGCATGGCGACTCGTTCCTTTCCAGGCCTCATTCGCTTGTTGGCAGCTGTCAGAGCACTTGTCAAAGTAAAGGGCCGGATGACCAATATAGGCGTCGTTCGAGGCTGAATCGAGACAAACTTTAGTGGTCTGCCGGAGCTAGGATAACGACTGAGATTGCGAGGTTATTGCACTGCGTGCGGCTGAGAATAGTACCTCAAGAGCTGCACATACATCAGCACTTCCTAGATCAATGAGGCCGGGCCGGTTTTATTGGAAAACAGTTCGAAGTAACATGCTGGCCACAAGTCAGCGTTCTGGACTGAAGGTTTGACTCGGCCTTCGTTGCTATGTCGTTATCCGTGACGACCGGCCCTTCCATCAGACCTGCAACTATTGACGAGCTTGCTGCTAACATCCCAGTATGTGCCGCTAGCTGTCTCTACGAATGTTCCAGTTTTCAGCGGCTGCAGCTTTACAAATTGGGGATGCATCTGCGTCAAAAACTATCAACACACATGTGATCAAGTGAAAGATTGTCTCGCACCACCCTCTTTTGTTTGTACTGCTCAGGAAGGAAATTGTCAGTGCCCTCATCTGAGATTGACTTTTGCAGTTCCCCGCTTCAATGTGAGACACTCTAAGCGCTGTAGATCAGTTACCACAGAAGGTGGGATACAGAAGCTTAAATAAAAACCGTACAGCTTTGAGAGACCCTCGAGATGACAAGACTCGCTGTTAGGCGATTTAGACTGATCGTTTTCGCCGTTTATGATTGACACAAACCGAAGCGAGCTTGCCTGGCATGTGGTGAGAGTACTTTGGGATTGGAATTGACGTTCCATCAGAACCATGTGCGATTTTGGGACGCTTACGCTGCATGCGGCTGAGTTCGAGAGTTGAGACCTTGATCCTCTTATACTGCCAGGTCCCCATGAGCAAGTAATCAATTCCGTAAATGCTCGGAGTGTGACCTATAGCTGTTTAAGAGCTTCTCATCTGCACAGGTCCCCACGACTTCTATTAACGCATTGTAGTTCAGCATCTCTGAAGTGTACATAAAATGACCATCACCACTATGAGAAACCCACCCCGAAATTTTACGCTCTAGAAATACATCGCAAATAAACCGCCATGTGCCGCCACTTGCTTAGACGCCACAGCTGAGTCCAACGCGTGCGAAATCTCAGACTGGACCTGCAGGTGCCGCGATAAAGCGTCTCGGATGTCCATGGATCAAGCAGGTTGTATCAACAACGAATATTAAAGCGGCTAAGTGATAGTTTGGTTCTCATAGAATTCTGATTTCCAACCTGCCAACGCTCGTACTCTGCAGACGTTGTGGACAACTTTTCCGAACTCTGCCTTTTTATTGAACCTAATGTCTCAAACGGATCGACGAATATCACGACGGTGGTCACAGTTATCCCGAGCACGACGGTTGAGGTGATGACTACCGCCACCAGATCCAGAGCGACTACCGGAGATATCTCCCCACCC
>WCAA01000130.1:0-37872 GCA_010623925.1 Antarctomyces pellizariae | reverse complement strand
GCGGAGGACGTTTCTACCCTTTCAGAATAGCCTTGCTAACAACAACTATAGCTTCTTCTTCGTCCTCACCGCCGCAATCTCCATAAAAAACATGCTCTACTTCCGCTCGCACGGCTCCATGCCTTTGGCATCCCAACGCATCCCGCAAAACGCATCTATGCTCGGTGGAGGCATCGACCCAGACCGCGACGCTTTTAATTCCGATTTGACACATGACGACTTCGACCATTCCTACGCGCCTGCAAGACATTCGGATGATGGTGAGAGGATGGGAGGATACGGACACGATCACAGACGGGCTAGCAATGATTTGTATAGCGGTGGTGTGCCGATGGAGGGTGGACGTTATGGGTTGGGGAGCTTGCCGAGTTATGGGGATAATGGCGGGAATGAGGGAAGTGGGAGGACCTCTGTTATGGGGGGACGCGCATCGGCTATGGGTGGTGGTGGACTTAATAGTGCTATGCCTTATGAGCCCGATTCTTTTGGCCGCATGGATTATGGTGCTCAGGATACGAGTTATGGTGGGGCTTCGGGAAGCCATGGATATGTGCCGCCGAGGGTTGATGATGAGGAGTTGGGCAATGGGGGGAGGACCAGTGCGATGGGTCGGGTTAACTTCCCGACTGCGTCTTATGGTGCATAAGTGATGGGAGTACGATAATCGGGAGTGGGTGCTCAGAGATGGTTAGATGGATATGCGTGATGAGAAAACGAAGCGCATGTAGGAAGAGACGGATGATGGCGTTGGTGGTGTACAGAAATGTTGTATATGAAGTACGATATATGAGTTATTTTATTCTGTAGTCCTCGGTGTCTTGGGATGCGCGGATGAATATGTCGCCGTATATGTCAATCGAGGCTTGGCCGAGAACAGGAGCAGGAGTTAATAATCATGCGTGCATGGGATGGCGAGGTCGGTGGTGGCAAGTTCTCTTAAGTGATGAAATAGCTGTGGCAAGGTTACTTGAAACGACGACGGAAGTTTGTGGTCCACATTTGCGTAACTGCTAGGTTAGACTAGAGGAAATTTGTGGCATAAATAAATTTATTACTACAGATGTCTGGGTGTAGCATTGAGCTAAACCTTTCCGCGTCCGGAAAATTTCTGTGAGCTCGCCCCTTCAGAGGCATCATTACTCTTTCATGGTGTTTCAGTCTAAGCACCTCCATTAAGAGCCGCCTGCTGCTCCTTCCACCTCCTCGCGGCCTCCAACAAACCACCCAGCTTCTTCGTAGCCTCCGCCTCCCCAGCTTCAGGGAAGACCCACTCGGTAAACTCCTCGTAACTGCCGTCCTCCACCATCCTCCTCTTCTTAACCCTCCTCGGCTGCCTCTTCGACATCTCCTCCTTCTGCACCTCGTCTCCATGCGTGGCTTCAAACGACATCCAAGCTGCCAACAAAGCAGCTCTCTCTTCCGGTGCATCTCTGCGCTTGATATTATCATTCGCACGCTCAAACACCTTCCTTGCTCTCGCCTTGGCCTCTTCGCTGATCGGTGCCTCCTCGTCCTCATTCTCTTCATCCTCAGGCACGTTGATCTCGAAGTGCGCGTACGAGATCCAGACCTTGACATGGCCCGTCTTCTCCAACAGCCTCTCGTACAGCGCTCTAGCCCTCTCATACTCGCCCTCTTCCTCCTCGAAGTCGATGTAGCTCTTCCATACCAACTCGGGCATATCTAATAGCTGCTGGTTAACGGCTAATTCGTACACTGCTCTAGCACGATCGAGGTCGTCGAGACCGCGTTCAAGCTCTGCGAATCTGATCCATGCGCTGGCGTTTGCTGGGTTGTAGAGGACGGACTTCTCGTATAGTGTGCGTGCGCGGCCGAACTCGAAAAGCTTGAGCTCCATGGCGATATATCCCTTGTACAGCTTATCTTTTGGACACATGCCTATACTCGTCCCTAACAACTTCCTCGCCTTCGCCAGGTCCTTCTGCCTAATCTCAAACTGTGCCGCCAACAGCCACAACTTCGCAAATGTGAAATTCTTGTGTGGTACCAGCTTGAGTGCTTCAGCATAGACCTGTCGTGCGCGCTGAATGTCTCCGGCGACAAGCTCTTCGAACATGGCGTAGAAGATCCAGAGGTAGATATACCGTCTCCAATGTCTCTTCTCCTGACTCGGTGGTACTTGTGCTATCGCACGCTCGTAGACGTCCCGGACTTTATCGAAGTCAGCCACAGGTGCCTCCTCCTCCATACGCGCGTACGAAAGCCAAGTGTCGTAGTTCTTCGCATTCTCTTTCAGGGACTCTTCGTACTGCACTCTGCGTTTGGAGATGATGACGTCCTCCACGCCTTCCCGGTCGCCAAACTGCTTCTCAAAAGTCGTGTATGCTTTATGTAATTCGAAGGATTTTGAGCGTGGTAGGCGGTCCAGGGCGTATTTGTAGATAGCTCTTGCGCGCTCATATTCCTTGAGCTTCGCCTCGTACCGTGCATAAGCAATGAAGAGCTTCTCGTCCATAAAGTCCTCACCGAGCGCCTCCACTGCCGTACCAAAAACCTCTCTGACCAGCTCAGACGTGCCGTACTCCTCCTCAAATCTCGCCCACTTAATCCAATTCTTCGGCTCCGGGTGCACAACCGTCATCCTGGCAAAGATCTCCCTCGCCTTTTGGAACTCGCCGTACCTCTTCTCCAACTTAATATACGCGCTCCACGCCAACTCACTCGGTTCCCAACTCATCCACCTCTCAAACACCTGTCTCGTTCCCGGGATATTCCCCAGCATCTCCTCCATATACACATACTTGAACCACAGCTTATCCACCCTGGGCAATACCGTCACAGCCCTATCCAACAAATTCCTTGCATGATTAATATTCCTCGTCTTCATCTCCGCCTCAATATACCTAATCCACATCGTCACACTCGTACTATCCACATCCAACGCCCTCTCAAACACACTGCGTGCACGCGCATACTCTTTCTGCTCTAACTCCCATTGTGCGTAGCGCATCCAGTTGTTGGCGTTCACGCGGTTGCGCTGGACATAGTCTTCGAATTCTTTCCTTTTGCGTCCTTGGAATTCGTGAAGCTCTTCGAGGTCGGCGAACCGTTGGGTGGGCGCTTGGAGGCCGGGCTCTTGTCTGTCGACTGCTTCGCGGAGGAGCTGTTCGGCAGAGATTTGCATGGGCGCTGGCGCCTTGTTCTTGACGCGCACGGCGCCTCGAGAGGACTCCATGATGGGGTTGGAGTTTGCGACTTTGGGAATGAGGCTGAAGTCGATGGAAATTGAGTTGGTGATTGTTTGGGCGCAAGTGGTGAGGCTATGGATTTGGGCTATGGTGCCAAGAAGGCTGAATGTCCAGTACACTAGCGGCCGGGATCCAAGCACTAAATTACACTAGCGCAACACCACCGAGCAAGGCTACTCCAAGGCTCGCCTCAGTGACAACATTCTCAGCCTTCCCAAATCGAGCTCCAAACATTTACAAAACACGACGCAACATTAGCGCACCGCGATGTCGACGTTAGAACAAGAGCTATTAAACGACTTCGAGGACTCGGGCTCGGAGGGCGAGGCTGAGAATGGTGGACTTTTCCCGGATCACGATGAAGCGAGTACGGGATTGCAGCATGTGCCGAAGACGAATGGACATGGACATGCTGATGGGGGAATGGAATTAGATGGGGATGAGGAGGAGGTGGACGATGAGGACCAGCAAATGGGAGGAACTGGTGACTTGGACGAGCTGGATGATGAAGAGACAACGAAGGCGAAGGTGGAGAAGATGCAACTTGGTGCTGTGGAGGATGTGAGATCTGTAGCTGGACTGATGGAGCAGTTGGAGCCTGTATTAGAGGTTTGTCTCTTTTTACTTGTGCACACAGCGCTTTTCCTATGTTACGTTACGGCCAAAGACTAACTTAGAAACAAAGAAAATAGCACACTACCAAAGTCTCCCAGCAGACAAACAAACCACCCACGTAGGCAGCATAGAAGACAACCCCGAATACCACCTCCTCACCACCTCCAACACCCTCTCCACCTCTATCGACGCCGAGATCCTCCTCGTCCATAAATTTATCCGCGACCACTACTCCACCCGCTTCCCCGAGCTGGAAACCATGGTTCAGAACTCCCTCGACTACGCGAAGTGCGTAGCAATCATCGGAAACGGACCTATGGACTCTGCGTCTATTCACCGACTCGAGACTTCCACCGATAACATAGTAGGGCAGAACCTGCGCAGCGTCTTAGACGGTCCCAGTTTGATGATTGTCACCGTAGAAGCGACGACCACCAAGGGCCGCCCACTCATAGAGGTCGAGCTGGCAAGAGTGATGCGCGCATGCAAGATGTCGTTAGCGCTCGACAAAGCAAAGAAGACTTTAACCGACTATGTACAATCGCGCATGAAGCTTTTTGCACCAAACCTCACCGCTCTCATCGGCTCCCTCACCGCTGCCCAGCTCCTCAACTTCGCGGGAGGATTAACTGGTCTCGCTAAAACACCAGCATGCAACTTGGCCTCCTTGGGATCGAAGAAGAACACAGGCACCGGATTCGCGACGAATGTTGGCGTCAGACAACAGGGCTTTCTCTACCATTCACCCATTATCAAGGGCATACCTACCGATTTAAAGAGACAAGCAATGCGCATCGTATCAGCAAAGGTTGTCCTGGCCGCCAGAGTTGATAGAGTGCACTCCTCCCCCTCAGGCGCAACGGGCGAAGAGCTTAAGGCCAACTGTCTCTCCCGCCTCGAAAAACTAACCGAACCACCACCAAACAAAGGCCAACGCGCCTTGCCAGCACCAGACGACAAACCGAGTAGGAAGCGAGGAGGAAGGAGAGCTAGGAAGGCAAAGGAGGCTACTGCCATGACGGATCTGCGCAAGGCACAGAACCGCATGGCATTTGGAAAGGAGGAAATGGAAGTCGGATATGGCACTGGGGAGGGCACGAAGGGGCTGGGCATGATTGGGCAGGCAAACGATGGTAGGATTAGGAATTTGCAGATTGACCAGAGGACGAAGGCGAAGTTGTCGAAGAAGACTGTGGGTTGGGGTGGTGCGGCGCCGGGGGCTGGGACGGCTTCGAGTCTTCGTGGTTTTGGTGGGCAATCAGTGGGCGCTATGGATTTGAGGGGTAAGGGTTTGAGGACTAGTGGTGTTGGGTCGGTGATCGCCTCTTCTGGCACAGCATCGAGTGTGGTGTTCAATCCTAAGCAGGGTTTGGAGCTAGTTGATCCGAAGATTAAGGCTGAGATGTCGAGGAAGAGGAAAGCGGAGGAGGATAGGTGGTTCAAGGGAGGGACTTTCACCCAGGTTGGAGGGAATGATGGGTTTAAGAAACCAGAGCTGCCGAATAAAAAGGCGAAGACGGATATGGGACCGCCGGGGTCATAGACTGTGGTGAGTTGAGGTCTAACGAAGGAGTCCGTGTGTATTGTATCAGCGAGGTCATGTAGAAGGTATATGAGGCGTCTTGGACACGGCTGACATGGGAATCGGAGTTCAGATCCGTGGAAGTAGAATACGATGCAGTTAATAACTGCGCGCTTCTTTTACGATGGCATTTTTACTTTTGCGATTCGCTTCTGAGACCTGCCAAACTATCTGAGCTATACTTCAGTATTTCGTGCCATTCGAGCTTAACAACGCACTACCACCGTGCTGCCTAGGGAAACAGCTTTATACCACAACATTAAGCGAATAAACCAAGCTAATAATGTCATCCACTCGACATTCTCCCCTTATGATACGAACGCCGCTCTACTCTGTTGGCAATATTGGTAGTGCAGGACCTTGACCCAGGAAAGAGCGAGACAGCCGTAACAACTCTTCCAAGAAACAGGGTAGCGGATCCGTGTTCTGTCGTCGATGGGGTCCAATGATGGAGATCTGAATGGTCGCACCTTCCTGTTGCACGCCGCACACGAGTTGCACTCGAACGCCCCGGATGGTCACAATCTTATCTGCGTGGCCTTGTTACACTATATGTCCGGTCCAGAGCGTCATAACATGGGATGTGATTAATGCCATCATCCCGATGTGGAAGTCTCGCCTTCTCCGAGAGCCAAAAGTGGGTAGGAGACTTTAGCAGGACCGCCTTCAGTGGTGGCTGGGGGTTGGTATATAATCCTTCCTTCTCCCTGGATAACTTTTTCTTCGTCTCTCCAATTTTCGTTCTATCTGAGCAGACTCTAATCAGACCTTTTGTCTACTTGCTCGTCTTTCGGTGGCAGAGTTTGAATTGATCTAGACCTTGGTCACTTCTCCATTCGACGAAAAAGCTTGCACGCAACCGCCGAAATGATGGTGGCCCTCATTGACTTCGTGGTCACGGCTGCCGTCATCGTCATTGTCCACGCTCAAGGAAGCAGTATTGCCCAAAGCACTGAGACCGCCACCCCAATCTCGACTATCAATGGAGTTGTATTCGATCTCCCAGCTGGGTGCAGTGATGAGTATGCTGCGGTCCTTCCCAAACCATGCATCTTTCCCACCTTGCCAGCGCACCTCTTCCCTGCTCGGTCTCATACACGCGAAATCCTCAGATCATTCGACCGAACGTCGTACTAACACCCGTAGGCTCAAATCCTGCCTCACTCCAATAGACGCAAAATACATCCAGCTTTGCGGTACCGTAGACGACATCGCAGACCCCTGTCTCTGTCGATCCTATCGCGAGCTGGACAGCTGTTATGACATCTACTGCTCCGACCCATCCAAGAAGCCGCAACTGCTGGCCGATGCCCTTGCCAAATGCAAGGAGAATAATGCCCAGGTTACCGACGACTCTGAAGCCGCTACGACAATGGATGGCGGAGATGAGGCTACAAAGGATGGTGGGGATGGGAAGGGGATGGTGGAGGGTGATATGGCCGCCATGGCGACACCAAGTATTACTGGAGCGAGCGGGAAGCTTGGTGCGCCGCTGATGATGGTGTGGGTGTTTTTCGCAGTGTTTACGGTCATGGCTATGGCGGCGCCGGTGCTGGTGTCGCAGAATTGTTGGTAAGCTCCCACAGAAACCCTATACGGAGGAAGGTTAAGACCGGCATGAGGTTTTTACATAAGATGTTCGCAGTGACTAACTTCTCCTAGTGGCGGAATAGGAACTGTGGGGACATCTGCAAACTATTGCTGAGACAGTTGTGATGGACGTAGTATATTTTAGATTAGTACACAATACACATGAGATACACCTCCTTTCTTACGGCTTGCGTGAACCAAGAGGCCGGCTATTATAAGGGATTTATTGCCTGCTATCAGGTTATACACGTCGAAAACGCCCGCTTCCTTCCATGCATCTGCTTCGCCAGCCAGGTAGCTTCAAAATCCATCTACTGCCCATAGGCGTTTATAATCCATTGATTACTTCAACATCCCTTCTGACGATCGGCTTCATGCCTGGAATGGATTACCTGAACCACCAATTAACACTCGCATTCACCTCGCTTCCCAGACTCATAACGCTGTGCCACCACCCTTTCGGCACGAACAGCGCGTCACCAGGTACTAAGACTACCGTATCTCCCCTCTCTTCCTGACGACCATCGGAAGCCCCTTCCTTACTGTCTTTCTCTCCCCAGACTTCGCGCCGTAATTCCGCCTTCTCGAGACCCTCCATCATCTCGTTCCCTCTAATTGTTCCAGTGCCCCTTTTTCCATGAATCCTGGCTTGAACATCACGA
Organism: Antarctomyces pellizariae; assembly: GCA_010623925.1. Classification (NCBI taxonomy): domain Eukaryota; kingdom Fungi; phylum Ascomycota; class Leotiomycetes; order Thelebolales; family Thelebolaceae; genus Antarctomyces; species Antarctomyces pellizariae. The sequence goes on along the minus strand of WCAA01000130.1, from coordinate 30,214 downwards.
AACAACCGCGCGCCCTCGTTGGGCGAGATTAGGCGGATGGCTTTCCGGCCATGGAGCTGAATGAAGAGGTTTGGGTTTGGGTCCCGGTGGAGGGGTGTGAATGTGGTTGGGGTGCCGAGCCAGATGCTGGAGTTGTAGATATCTGCACCTCTGCCTTTTGTTTGTTGATGTAAGTGCTGGAGAACTGAAGGCAATGGTAGGTCGGCGAGGAGTTGGGGAGGGAGGTCTGGCAGTTGTGCTTGTGCTATATACAGCCCTGGCAATGAAGGAGAGTGGGAATCTGAGTCGAAGGAAGATGCGGCTGCGATGAGGAGCTGTAATGGAGCGTGGAAGGAGTTGAATTGCTGGAATAAACTTCCATGTTTCTGGAGTAACTCCCATTGGAGGGTTGAAAGAGGTACGCCGGGAATGAGGGTGCTGAAGGAGGATGCAAGGGTTGGGTTGTTGGCTACTTTGAGTGCGGGATCATAACCCAGCGCGACGGCATGGGCGAGGCATTTGGAGAGGATTGAAGATAATGGGGGGCTGGGTGGGAGGAAGCGAGATGTCGATAAAGCGTTGTACGCCACCCAATCACTCAAAACATCGTGGATGCCGTCATGTTGCGTAGGTATTATCGGCGTCAAGAGTTCATAGGGCAGCATCGTCGCCGCAAACTGGGAGATGTATTGAAGGTTGAATGGCTCGTAGCCGTCGATGGTGGAGGGATTGCGAGAGAACCATTTTTCAATCGCTGGGATGCCGGTCGATGTTGCGAGGTGAGGGAGAGATGGAGATGCTGTGAAGGGAGGCCGGATGAGGAGGGGTGTATCCGGGTTTAAGGCTAGCTCATAGAAGAGGTTAGGAGAAAGCGATGAGAGTGCATCGTTATAAATCCTCGACCGGGGTAGCGTAGTTTTACACTCCACCATCTCCCCCCTCTCCACTCCTCTCTCCCTGTCCGCTTGGCTGCGTGGAGCACTCTTTGCTTCATTTTTATCCTTCTCTCGGCCGATTGATGAAGTTTCAGCCTCAATATTCTGTATCAGCGGCCTCCATGGCCCAATCTTCACTTTCCTAACCGGCACAATGGGACCGACTTTATGTTTCCGTATCGGCACGGCTTTGACGCCTGTTTTTCGGAACGTGAAGCCTTCTTTATACTGCGCCAGAATACCTGTTTTGGAATCTAATTTCGAAGCATTCTGTCGTGACGACACTTTATTTTGCGCCTTTCGGTCATCTGTTTTTCTCGTTCTGAGACTGAGAGGCGTGCGAGGCGTGCCATCTGTTCCAGGCTTGCTAGACGCGGGTTGGTTTTGTGATGATAAAGTGCGGCATTGTGAACAGGTGGCGCTACACTGCTGCAACTGACTCGGGCCTCTGGTGACAGTAGGCTTAATGCTTCTGTTGACGATGTACATCTTTCAGTTTTCAAACTCTTTGGAGCTGGCCCTTGATCTCGTGATCTCGAATTTGGAGGTTGGCAGTCTACGCTAGATTGGGACTAGTGAAAATGTGAAGTGCCAAGACTGGGGTAACTCCGCATTCTGCCGTGAGCTTGTGATTCCCCCGCTGTCAGCGCTCTGTTGACTTGGGGAGCTTTGTATCGACCTCATTGCTGGCAGGAGGCAACTTCAAGTCTCATCATCTTGGACAAGACATAAGTATATTATCCGAGGTATGGGAAGCTTCTTTAGAGACCATTATCGGGCGGTGAAGCGATCCAAGATATCCCGTTCTGTCACTTCTCAATCTCCAGGACCTCTTTCACGCGTTTCCGCTTCAAGCTACGCCGAGGCATGTATGGGTCTGATGTACTGTAACAACTGTCACATATCAACCAGTAGGAGACGCCGAGCGTGGCACTGAAGGCTCGTACCTCCGTACCACAAGCGATGACACTGGACGCAGAAGCGTGAAGTGGAACGTGAAAATGAGGGGAACGCGCGAGTGCCGAGTAGGAGCTCCGGAGCTGGTCGTACTCTGCATTGTCGGGTTTGTGTTCACATTTCTAAGCCCAAATCGCATCATCTCGTATTCCCTCTCCTCTCCCCTACTTCTCTTCTTTCCTCTCCTGTCTTCATCACGCTGCCTCTATCATATACCCTGCGACAGAGTGTTCACGGCTAGAGAGTATCGCAAAATGCCTTTCCACGAGAAGCCACCTATCAAAGCGGTAAACTTCACTTCCGCCCTGAGCTTTCGACTTTACTGACATGTCAAGGTCTACGGCAACAAGATAACGAAGAATAATGGATATGGCCACAACAGTTTCACCTACATCCCCGTCGCCATCATCGGGGGTGGCGAGTCGGGTATCGCCATGGGCTGCCAGTTAAAAGAGCAGCTGGGCTTCGACCAGTTCCGGATTTTCGAAAGACAGTCTGGATGGGGAGGGACGTGGTGGATTAATCGGTATCCCGGGGTTGCTTGTGACGTGTACGGTTTCTTCTCTGCAGCCTTTTTCATTCTTACTTTACGCTGTTACTTCTGCCCTATCTTTATTCTCCCCTGTCTTTCCGAGCTTAAACCGCAAAGGACATACATGGTTCTAACACACCTACAGCCCAGCAGTATTCTACTCTTTCTCGTTCGCTCAGAGCAAGACCTGGACGTCGCTCTACCCCAGCGGCCCCGAAATAATAAAATACCTGGACGGCGTGGTCTCCCAATACAGTCTCGTCGACAAAATCCAGCTCAACACCGACGTCACAACTTGCGCGTGGAACACATCTGAACAGGTTTGGGAGTTGACAACGCACACCCTCATTCCCGGCGGCGGTGATCTTTCCAGCGCCGATCGCCAAAGGTTAATAGCGGAAAAGGGCGAAAAAGCAGTATATCTCACGACAGAAGTGGTGAGGGCTAAGGTCCTAATTTCCTGTGTTGGGGGTCTCGTTGAACCAAACCAATGGCCACATGGCATTCCAGGCCGTGAGACCTTTACCGGGGAGATCTTCCACTCCGCACGCTGGCGCTACGACATCGACCTCCGCGACAAGAACGTGGTAGTGATCGGCTCGGGTTGCTCCGCCGCCCAGTTCGTGCCCGAGCTCCCTACCGTCTATGGCGCAAAGAAAGTGACGCAGGTTATGCGCACCCCGCCGTGGGTTGTGCCGAAACAAGAACAGCCGTTTGGAGATAGCTGGGGACCCTGGCTGAACACGCATATCCCCGGCCTCGCGCACACACTGCGATTGCTCGTAGCCACCAGATCAGAATACGACTGGCGCCTCTTCGGCGACAGTGCGTGGTCTAAAGCACAGAGACGCAAGAACGAGACGCAGTTGCTGGATCATATGAGGAGGACGGTGCCGGAAAAGTATTGGGAGTTGTTGACGCCGAATTATGATGTGGCTTGTAAGAGGAGGGTTTTTGATGCGACCTGGTTTCCCTCTCTCAAAGACGCGCGCATAGATCTCACCTCCAAGCTGCTGCTCAAAGTGAACCCTCGCAGCGTCACGCTGGGAGCGAGGTCCTATCCTCCGTCCAAGACACCAGGGGCTGAAGATGAGGAGAAGGAGGTCGATGCGGATGTCATCATCCTCGGCAACGGCTTTCAGACAACTCAATGGTTCCACCCCCTCCAAATAGTTGGCCGGAACGGACAATCTCTCCGAGATGTCTTTGCGCAGAGAGGAGGGCCGCAGATGTACATGGGGTCCACTATGGACGCCTTCCCAAACTTCTTCACCATCTTTGGGCCAAATACCGCCACGGGCCACTCGAGTGTTGTGTTGGCGTCTGAGAACATGGTGAACTACACCATTAAGTTACTCAAACCGGTACTCAGGGGGGATGCCACAACTGTCGAAGTAACCGAAGCCGCCGAAAGGGCATGGTCAAAGGAGATTCAGGGGCAGTTGCAGAACACGGTGTGGCACAGGGGAGGTTGTAAGTCTTGGTATTTCGACGACGCGGGTTGGAACAGCACAGTCTATCCGTACAGCCAGGTGTGGTTTGGATTGAAGTGTATGTTTCCCAAGTGGTCGGATTACACGTATAGGTATACTACGAAGGGGCTGGTGAAGAAGTATCTCCGGCTGTTTGCCAAGATAGCAGTGCTGGGGATATTGGTTGTGGTTGTGAGGGGCGCGAGGAGGATGGGCGTCCATCATCTCGATGCTGAGGGGCGGAAGCTGATTCTGAGGCAGGTGGTGGGCAGGCTGTTGTTTAGTGGGGGTGATAGGTTGAAGGTGTTGGGAAGGAGGGTTGTCAATGGTGAGCGCTGATAGCGAAGATGGATGATGATAGGTCACGGATTATGCGTCTTGGGGAATGTGCATCGTTATTAAGATGATAGGTCGTTGAATAATGAATTTTTGAGCTTCCCACGATGCATAAGAATAAGAGAGTCCTGATTCAGCGAGTCGGCACTGCGGAGGGCTAGTGAGAGAGCAATAATAGGGCGGAGTAAGCTTACCAGCTGCTTCAGCTAGTACTTCACCAAGCGACATCAACCCCCCCATCGAAGGCAGCCTGGCGTGGAGTCACTGATGCAGGAAACGGCGGCAACCTCTAAAAGTGCTAGTTCCAAAACCCAATCTTGAGTTCTCGTGCTTTGGGGGGGTATTCAATCAGTATAGCACATCTCGTTGTTACCTCACGGATCTGAGGTTTGATTACTGGCTAGATGCAGATCACAAGCCAGATATGGTGCGGAGATAACCCCTTAACTTCCTATCTCGGCGAGGCTTTGGATGTCGGGTCTCGTAAAGAAGCTTGACGTCCGTAGAGTTTGCTGGATAGATAGATTTCGGAATGGTGATCGAGAGACACCGAGATAGGCGAGAGAAGCTCATAAGTCTTCGGAGGCGGTTCCTCCGTCGCAATGATTACGGAGCGGAGGTTGGGTAGTGCAAAGAAGTAAAGCGGCGGCGGCTGGGTAGTGACATGCAGACTTGGCGTCGAGTGATGCAGCACATGATATCACGAAGTCGAAGTTTTGATCATTGCCTTGCGGAGATGCCTCCTTAACTCCCTAGCCAACAGATTGTTTGCATCGAGGTAGGGCGGTTGCTAACGGCACAAGCGGAGTCTCGACAAGGGTGGAATGCAGAAGGTTGAGTGCAGAAGGTTAAGTGCAGAAGGTTGAGTGCAGAAGGTTGAGTGCAGAAGGTTGAGTGCAGAAGGTTGAGTGCAGACTTATTGTCTCACTTCTCCACAGACTTATCGTCTCACTTCTCCACAGACTCATCGTCCGCCGAGGCATCTCCGATGGAGGATTCTATGAACCTTTAACTTTGTCCTCCGGACCATGGAACCGGCCTACTCCTCAATAAGGTGCTTGGCGTTGGAAGCAAACAATTAACGAAGGAAAAGGAAAGCGCAATTCAGTGACTCGAGCTCTGCGTCTCAAGTCACAGCATCTCCCATCTAATCACCATAGATGTCAGGCTGCATCCATCAGGAGCTCGTAATCTCGCAGTCACCATAAGAACCCAAACCTCGCGTTCGGGCTGTGATGAATAGACAGATACTGATGTGCAACTCCTTGACTGAGCGGTGGTTTGAGCACTCGGACAAGGTATCTTTCCTGTCCTTTTTTTGCCAATTGAGCCTGCATACTTGCCAAATACTGTACCGCATTTATTAGTCTATAAGACCATCTACCGTCAAATATGGCCTATAAGTTTTTTCCGATGGTAAAGTCTGTAGCCGCCTAAAAGAATGTGTGTCAAATGAAATACGGCAGAAAATATAGTATGTCATATTGTACAGTTGTGGCTGTAAAGAATGCCTCGAACTACGCATTTTGCTGCCAACACATCAATGCAGACAGACCTTTAAGACCGCTGCAACGGAATTGAGCTACAGTATATGTGCCAGAGTTATAAGAATGTGAACCCATTCCCCTCCTCTTCTTCCCTCCTCATTAGTTCACGATCCATCCTTGGACCTCTCGCTACTTACTACACCTTAGCGAACCCCCTTGCGCACTCGCGTATATGGTATCACCTCTCCTTCCCACAGACTTGGAGATGCCTCCTACCCAACCTCCATCTCCACGATCGGGTACTCTAAGGTGTGCGCATTTTCTGGCCGGAGGCACATCCTGCCGGTATGACTATGGCTTTGCACGATGAAGGCGAAGAGGTGGTGACGATGGAGGTGAAGAGGGGTTAAATGCAGCATAAGCAGCGAGCTGGCGGCCCTGGCTATCACGTGACCTCACGGTTTTGGACACAGGGACTGCGCCACGTCGGCAAAAGCTTCTTGACTTCAATTCTCGAGCGCAGCGAGGACTGGGGGTTTGGGGGCTGGCCTCCATAAAACTCGACGTCTGTGAAATGCATGGTCTAAACTAAAGCCTCACCTGCCGCCAGTGTACCATTTGCGACCCTAGTTTTTGCATGTACAGCCGCAGTAGTGATTGGTAATGGAGGGATAGAGGGATGGATGGATGGATGGATGGACCGGCTAGAAGGAGGGTGAGAAGAAGTTTGTGTGTCAGCTCAGGTCAGATACACGACCGGCAGAGAGGGGAGAGGGGGAGAGGGGCCCAGGGGGGAGTGGGGTGGGGACAGCGGAGGGCGGAGAGCGGAGGGCGGAAAGCGGAGGGCGGAAAGCGGAGGGCGGAGAGCGGAGATACCTCATGGCAAATATGGGTTGGTTGGTGTGTCGTAGCGTACATCGAAGCGAGAAAAAAATGTTTAACATAATATCGCGACCTATGTGCAGCGAATGCAGTATACGACTCAGCCAAGCAGGCCTACGTACAGGATATAGATACCTCTCTTTCGTGGCTTCTCTCGTTGTAAAATTAATGGGAGGTGCTGGTGTATCGATGACGTGAGCAGAAAACAGCTAGTTGCGTCTTCGAGCTTCCGAGTAAGACAAGTCTATCAGGATGAAGCGGGAGTGGCGATGAGAAGTGGTAATGAAAAGTGTTAGGAGACTCAACCTATCGCCTGTGGAAGGTTAAGGCGGTGCGTGTGAGACTCGGCGTATTACTCTAGGAAAGATGAGCCTTCGTACAGACAAATCTAGCCCCCCTCAAACTTCCAAAAGCGACGATTTGCAGCCACCTCGAATCCTCTCCCCCGTTCACACGGCTGGGTCAAGCGTATCTTCTACTACTACTCAGCCGTCGTGTCAAGTGACCCCAAAGTCGACGGCGTCTGGCGCGCGCAAAATTGGAGGTGTGGGTGGTTGTCGGTTTTAAGGATATCTCATGGTGACATCACACTTCTCAGGGTCTAATCTTTCTCCCATGCTCTTCAAGCCACCTGAAGTGCTAACCGTTCTCCTCGGCATCTTTCCATGCATGCACACCCTCAGCTGTGCCGCACGCTGTACTTGTGTCATCCATCAATCAGCATCTTCCCTCGTCTAATCAACCCGCCTTTTTTTTTTTTTTTTGGATCGCATGCCACATAGACCCTTGTCTGCCGCACGGTCTAGATGGAGGTGCGTCGTTAGCAGGCTTGAAGTGTGCATAGCGGTTGGCACTTGAAATATGTGCAGGCCGATCCGGAAAAGCCATAGCAGTTTTGGCACGGGAAATTGTGGGGGGTAAAGGAAGGGTTGAGCGGGTATGGGGCTGTGGAGACGGACTGCTGCCAACTGTCAGCCATGGCTCGCGGTCGGACATGAGGTGTGTGTGAGCAGCAGAGATGGGGGAGGGGTGTGGCCCGCCGTAGCTGTGTGAAGGGGTGCGCGGAGAGATAACCCCCGGCGACGATGCGTGCTCTATGGACACCCGAACGACATCAGCTCTGGGGAAGACTTGAATTAGATTTAAGTTCAGGTGTGTCACGCGGTGATAGTGGTTCGATTTCTGTCAAGGCCCGTCCCGAGGTAATGGTAGGACTGTGTTTCCAAGTGGTGCTTCATAAGGAGGGTCCTCCGGCGTTCATGCTGTGCAGGCAAAGGGACCTCGCACAACATCCTCAGTCGGATTCAGGGTCGCGGGGTTCACAGGATTCACAGGATTTACAGGGTACAGTACGTATCCGTGGTGACGCGCGGTCAGCTTCACCATCCAGAGGCTTCTAGGTAAAATGCGGCTCGCGTATAAATCGGATTTATGATATATCGGGTTTATGATATGCCGGATTTACGACATGTCGGATTTATGACATATCGGATTTATGGTATACATTTATGGTGTACATTTATGATATATATGTTTATGATATAGACGAAAGCGACATAAAAGATGATATAGTTGGCAGGTAGCTTGAGCAGCGCAGCAAATGGCCTTTTTCCACCAGGTTTGCATATGCAGGAAAGTGGAGAGAGAAGAGAGAAGAGAGAAGAATGTGGAACGGCGCAATCGAGGGAGCCCCACCATCTACGGCTCAACAAGGGCGAAGGTCAAAGATTCAAGACGCTAATACAGTGGCGCCACTTGTATTTCCTAATAAAGCGTCTCACTAAGGCATTATCCTCATTTACAGTTCCTAACAAAGTATTTCTCTACAGCAATATCCTTATTTATAATTCCTAACAAAGTATTTCTCTATGGCAATATTCTCACTTGTAGGATCGAATCTGCCGGCACGGATTATATCGCCAAGACAAGGCCTGAGTTTAGTTTTGGTTCAAATGGCCAAGACGAGGCCTGACTTAAGTTTTGGATCAAGTACTCCCGTATCGAGGATTGTGACCGTTTTGGATCGAGCACTTCGTATCGAGGATTGTGGCAGGTTTGGATCAAGTACTTCGAATCGAGAATCGTGACAGTTTTGGATCAAGTACTCCGTATCGAGAAGCGCGTGGTGTGCAATGGGGAATTTACTACGGAGTGCCCTGCGGGTATCCGTAACCCGCCCCAGGGCCGGGCGCAAACGTGTGAAAGAGGGTCCTGCAGGTTTCTCAGGGTCTTGGGGAATCCCTGATCGTGATGCGAGTCAATTACCGTGTACAGCCTCAGATCGGGGACACAGACAATAGACGGGATAAAAAGAGGGGAAGAGGGATGTGGTGGGGTATACGTCGTTTTATTTTGGGTCTGGAAACAAAAGAGTATTTCCGAGGAGTATTGGCAGAGTATTCGCAGAGTATTTCCGAGGAGTATTCGCAGAGTGTTCGCAGAGTGTTCGCATAGTATTCGCAGAGTATTCGCAGAGTATATTCGCAGAGTATTCGCAGAGTATTCGTAGTCCAGTCATAGCACATCGAACCACTCCTTGCACCAAGACATTGCACCAAGACCTTGCAGTAAAGAAACCTTGTAGCAAGAAGAACTTGTAGCAAGAAGACCTTGCGCCAAGACCTTGCACGTCCAGACTCCGATCATAGCTGTGAGGCGGCTTATCCGAGTTGCAGGGTCTGAATGTTCGAGGTGCAATGAGAAGGGAGATTAGCTTGGTGGCTGAGTCTTCAAGAGGTGGTGTGTAACATGGGGGGTTCTGCTCAGTATGGTGTGTACCATGGCGGACTCAGGTCAGTGGAAGACTGTCAGGTCAGTGGGAGACTGTCAGTGAGTGAAGGACTGCCAGTGGAAGACTTGCCGTAGGAGACTGTCCACGGAGGCCTCTCCGTTCTTCGTAGCACAGCACAGCACACCCACGTCCTTCATCGCAGCACAGTACACCCAAAATCCTTCTTCGTAACACAGCACACCCACACCACATCCTTCTTACACCACATCCTTCTTAAACCACACCCTTCTGTCTGCAATCTGCCGTGCCGTCAGTCAAGTAAAGTCTCTTAATGCCCTGCACCAGACCCTCTCCACTTTCACCCATTTATTATTGTGACGTCACTAGAATATAGTGTTTTGCAGAGACTTCTTCATCTTTACCTTTTTCCAAATTCATTTTCTCATTTTCTCATTTTCTCATTTTCTCATTTTCTCGTTTTCTTATAAATCACCATCCTTTGCCAATACCGCTTTGCACACCAGGGGTGCGCATCCTTTTGAGGTTCCCTGTACTTACAGCCGGGATGTACCACTAAACACACTAACCCCGCCGCTGTAACATACCAAGAGCGCACTACCGTCGCCCTAACTGCCCTGTTTGACCAAGATGGCTGATCAAAGTGTCAGTGCGCTGCGCATTTTCCCATCAGCGCTGCTTTGGGCCATCATCTTTCCCATCTGTGACGAAACATGCTAAAGTGATGCGCGCCTTATCGTTACGCTCGACCACAAGGTCAGGAAGCATATATTCTCGATACGGCAGCACGGAACGCCCTTATATTAGAAGCAGGCTCTTCTTTTGCGAAAACATTTATACATAAAGAGTCATAGAGAGGGCGATCCAATCAATTGCGAATCATCCCGACGAGATACCTAGTAATTCATCGTCAGACATCACTTACGAGCTCGGATCCGCATCAAATCCGCGTCGACATCACCACCACCTCATCTGCCGCAAATCGACCACGACAGCCACACTTTACCACTTGGTTAGCCGTGAAGCAAATACAGGTGCATAGCTGTGCATCACCGCGTCGTAGAATAAAACGTTTACGGAGATAATCGACAGCTTACTCGGAATCCCCAGCTCTTCCGCACAGAAGCACATCTCGCGGGGCATCCCAGCAAGATCCGTACGAGCAAGATCCGTACGAGCAAGATCCATACCTTCGCGAGCACACCGCATGCGCTGTTGTGTGTGTGTCCAAGAAGAGGAAAGGTGGAGTTGTCTCGACTCTGACGAAACAACCGCCTATAGAGGAATCAGGCCATCATACACGGAGGAAGCTAAAAGTCTTCCGTACGAGTCCGGAAGCAGATATCGTCAAGCTCATAGGCTGACTAGAGTTAGACGTATGAGCAGCCTATAATTCAGGGAATCTCTACTCGGCTAAAGAGACACAATTCTATAGCTCTTTTTATTATATACCTCTTTTTGGAATCCGCTCCTCGAACGTACTCTATAGCACCGTTAAAGAATCGTTGGTATTTCGTTCTGGAAACTAGCACGAAGCCTCGAGACATTATGACAATGTCACACTGGGGCTCAGCAACCGACGCCTCCGGCCAGCGAATCTCCCTCCTCCACTGCAACCCTCCCACCTACCCTACCTACCCCACCAACCCTTCAACCTCTACATCCACATCCACCTCGAACTCGGGCCACAACTCAAGGTTTTACCCCAACTCGGCCTCAGACTCGACCTCCCAATCCTCCTATACCTCCCACAACAACTCCCAATCCGGCGACCTCCCTCGCCTCAGTAAACTCCCCGCCCTCGCCTCCCTCAACGTGCCCTACCTCGGCATATCAAAGCACCAGCAGCTGGGCAAACAGCAGTGGGAGAGGGACCAGAGGGAGAGGCTTGAGGCGCTGGATACACGCGTCCCGTACTATGCGGCGAGTGCGACGCAGTCACCGCAGTCCAGCACGGCGGGGTATCATAGCGCGAGTGTGAGCCAGAATGGTTACTCGCCTTTGGTTGCGAGTCAGAGGATGGAGAGAGTGGGGGCGGAGAGGGATGCGAATATTGATCCGAGTCTGTTTGGTGGTGGGATAAATGAGAGGGGGAGGGGAAGACCGACGAATAGCCGCCCGCTGTCTTTCTCATTGCCGATGACGTCGAGATATCCGTCGTACACTGGGCAAGCAGGGAACGAGGGGAGCACTTATGGGAGTCAATCCGACCGCGGTAACTCCGCCTCCCTTTATCATGGGAACTCGGGGTCTCCGCCGACGATGGCAGAGTATGTATCTTTGCATGCCAATGGCGGCGGTCACTCGTTTTCCGTTGGATCAGGAGCACCGTACAATTACGCTAGCGGCTCCTCCGCCATTTCCCTACCAAGAACCGATTCTTACGGGAGTGTATTGAGTGGCAACTCCGCCGGCGGATCAATGGACAGCGAGGGCCCTTTCACGCCTCGCGAGGACGAGCTGTACCACACAGACCTTTATTCTAGCCGCTACAGCCACAGATTGTCCGAAGGGCATCCAGGCCGCCTTAGTGGGCAGGGACCTCCACGATCGAGGCTTGGGAAGAGGAGCTACGACGACTCGAATCATGTGGAGGGGAGGGGATTTACATACCCACCACCACCGGGAAGGGGGGATGAGAGGGGGAGGAGACACATGGGGGGAATGGAGAAGGAGAGGGAGAAGAAACACATGGGGGATAAGGATAAGGAGAAGGAGAGGGAGTATCATCCTCGTGGCTGGCCTCCCTTGCCATCCTGTCGACAATTCTCAGTGGTCAGCTATGGCTCTCAACCACAAAGCCTTAACCGCGGCACGATTCTCAACTCCCAACCCATCCCCCAGTTTCCACCTTTCCAAATTCAAGGCAGTCCGCCAAGACCCGAGCGTCCTGTATCTCACGCCTCTCACGGTTCCGGCGAGGTTGCTAGACACATCACCCTCTCGCAAGCCTCGCCACAGGAGAACCGAACGCTAAATCCTAACAAACGCCACCCCTGCCGCTTCGCGCCCCCGCATCCAGCGGGGTGCACGAGGATGTTTACGACGAGCGGCCATGCGAGTAGACATGCAAAGATCCATTTGGAGGAAAAAGGGATTGAGTGTGTGTTTTTGTGTGGGCTTTGTGGGTTTTGTACTAGTACTCGTTACCCCGAAAACGCCGGAAAGGTTCGGAAGGGCAGTTGGGATAGGAAGGATAGGCAGAATAGGAAGGGGGACAAGGGGGATGGTAGAGAGAGAGAGGATGAGGGAGGTTCTGAGGATGAGGACGGTAGAGAAGGTTGGGAGGGGGAAATGAACCTAGCTGAGGGAGAGTGCGAAAATAAATGCACCAAACGCTTCACGCGCGCAGACAACATGAAACAGCATCTCGAAACCCACTTCCGGGGTCGTGGCCGCGCTCGTCGCCAAATTGGCACCTCTGGCTCCCCGTCAAAGATGACGGGCGACGTGGGCCGGAACGGGGAACAGAGGGAGAAAGACAAGATTGAGATCGAGCGGCTCCTCCGCTGGGGTGTGGAGAAGAGGGAGCGGGAGAAGGCTAGGCGGTCGAGGAGAGAAAGAGTGCAGTGTGCGGGGCGTGGGAGTGTTAGTGTTAGTCCAAAGACTTTGAAAGCGGCGAGATTTGAAGCTCCAGAGCGCAGGTTTGAGAGGCAGGAGGGGAGGCGGAGATTTGAAGGGGAGGAGAAGCAGAGGCAGTATGGGGCTACGGCGATGGATGCGCTTGCCTACGCAGCGCTAAGCGAACGTTAAGAAGAAGGAAGGAGAACGATGCATGGAATGATAAGGTCACGAAGGACAGGAGGGATACTGATCCTTCAGAGCGTTGAGTTCCGATGCACGGAGTGCCGTGTCGGACACGATACATATCAAGAGTTCAATTTCTCAATCCGTCACAGGCATTCGCAAATCAAAAGCGATGCCCAAAAACGTTATAGCCATGAATTCTTTCATCCCAAATCCCACTTGATTATCCAGACTTTGCAAGAGCTCGCCGTTAATTGACGCTGGGTGTGGCTATGTGGTATAAGCAGAAGCAGTGTAGAGGGAATACAGTTTTCAGGAGTCCTGATCCTGAGTCCGAGTCCGAGTCCCAGCTCGAGTCTACGAGTCCTGTAACACACGTGATAAATGGCATTAGCTCAGCTTCATAAGCTAGGCCTAAATGGTAGTACATGGCGTTTCGCGCATGAACCCATCCACAGCTGCCCAACTACCAAAACTTATATATAAGTAGTATCATCTGTTTAGTCTTTATAAAGGCTTTTGAACGATTTAAACGGAATCTACCCCCCTCGTCCTTGCTAGTACGTTTTCGAAACGGCAGGTGTTCTCAACGGAATGTACTACATTCCATTGCCTTGTAGTGGATAGGATTCTCAATTGTAGCGTGCCAGCATGCGCAACTTGAGCGTTCAGGACATGGCCGGGCAGGGGGGTGACTAGGCGCCTAGGTGTCGCTCAACGCCAGCGGCGCTAGCTACGTCTGGCACTCCCACAGCTCAGAAACGAATCCATCTTATGAGCGTAGCAGCCAACGGTAACAGCAACACTATTGTGACTCTGTCAGAAGACGCAGCAGATGTTGCAAACGTGGACCTTGAGATGGGCACGATTGATATGGTGGTGCTGGTAGAAATAATCGGCCTCACCTCCTTGTCGACCTTAATGCAGTACGAGTGGTTGTCCAAATAGTTGCCGCAATCTGCGGTGACAGAAGGGTTCTAGTGATCTATCTTAGCAGGGCCGACGCAAAAGGCCAAGGCGGAACAAAACATACCCATCTCTTGAAATCATCTATAGAAAGATTCACGTACTCCAGAAGAGTCTCGCATTGCAATGCATACAATCCCCTATTGTCCCACCACAATGTACACTCTGATGTAGTGTTTGGGTCTGTCGGTAACCCGGGGACATCATCGAGGGAGCTGACGAGCTGGAGTGCGAGAAATCCCAAGACAAGATTCTTTGGTCCCAAAAAGGAAAACTTTTCGCCAGAAATTGAATGCCGGAGTGGGGAGGAGTGATTATACGGCGGCGCAGAACAGACGGCTATCTGTCGTTTTATCTCTGTGGTTATCACACGTCGCTTGCGGAATCATGGCATATCTTAAGTTGACAACAGCCAAGTCAAGCCACGTACAACCTGTGGTCTGTGTGTGGACCAGCTCAGCCCCACATACGCGGCCAAGTGCTTTCAAGCTACAGTACGCCTTGACACTTCTAATTTCTGCAAAGGGGAAAATGTGATGTGAAAGGAATCTTATTTGGCCCTTCCCCTACACCTGAGTGGGGGGTTTGGATAGGTCCGTCGCGCCGGCCCTTTATGGCGGCGGCTAAGAATCGACAGTCATGACAGGCGATCATCTGATAATTCGTCTTTTGGGTGGATGCAACAGCTGAATTTCTCCCTTGTTACAACTGAACTGGGCGGTTTAATCATATTAGCTTGGTTGCCCCTTGACAGGACGCTTTGGCCAATCAGTTGCAAATCTTTACGTCTGAACTGTGTAGCGGCCTGCACCTCTTTCTCCACATGTCTTGGTACATTGGCCGACCGCTGAGAATATGGTTCTCCGTAAGTGGTATTCTCAGCATGTCGTTTTTGACTACAGTACAGCACACTCACGGTTCGAATATGGACTCCTCTTCTGGGGCGGGCTCCACCTCTAACTCAAGCACATCTCCCTGCCACTCTCCACTGCTGAGGATCCCGACTTTGTGTAATAATTCCTTAGAGGCCCAAACGTGTCGCTCAGTAAGGTTGACAATGACTTGGAAATCATCAAAACAATAGTACTCTTCATACGGCCGTCTGACTGCCAGTTCCTTAGGACGAAATTTCAGCATGTTCGATGTAGGCTCGACGTCAGGCTTTGTGGAAAACGTCGTCTCCGACAGGGCCCCCTATCCGCCATTGATATTAATGCCTGCCTTTTCCGCACGCTCCTTTAAATCAAGCAGGTATTGTTTGTTGGTGCTGTTTTCGATGGTGTGTCTGAGGTCCTCGGTTGGGGCCGGCTTGATCATTTCATATTCCCTTTGATAGTCGCAAAAGATGCAAGCGATGCCAATCTGCTCCGTCATCGACAGGCAAATCTTTGCAAGCGAGAGCATTATGTTCGGACTGGGTTTAAGCGGCCATATCAGCTACGGGAGGTGAACCTCCTTTTCGAACCCAATGATATCGTTGTTCATAATGCGGCGGGCGTTAATCGCCATCCTTCGGTTTGCCAGCTACAGAAACTGACGTAAATGAATGGTTTCTCGCGAAGAATCTCCGTAGCCCACCAGCGCGCGAACATATTATGGTGGCGTATGCCACGGAGAACGCAGCCCAACTCTTCTTCGTCCATGAATGAGGTACGCAAGCGCGAGTAACGGTCGACGTTTCCCTCGTACGCTGCAATTTTGATTAGACCTTCCTTGTCCATTATTGGTGGATCCAGCGGTAGGGGCTTGTAGAGCAATTGAATCTCTCCAGGAGTTACATATTGAATTTTGGGCCAAATGATATCTTTTGGAAGGTCAAATCTCAAATCTCCCTCGGTAGTCCAGATCGTTTCAGGCCAGAATACGTCGTTTGCGTGGTTTGACTGGACTGGCAAATGGGAATCGAGTTTCGAGCGCATAAAAATGTCTGCATTCAGGAAGGCAGGAAACCTTGAATCTGTCGTATTCAAAGAACACTTGCAGTCATCCATGACAACGTACTTGACGGGCACCGCCATGATTGAATCATAAATAGCACAACTGCCGTCATTTCCACTCTCGCGCGCCACCCCCGCCGTCGACACGTCAGGCAGTAAATTGAGCTCGGAGTACAATTTAGCATACCCAGCTGCAGCACAAGCACAACCTACGTGGTACCACATGGCTGGGTAGACGCGTGCCACATCGCGATAGATGTCTTGCTTGGCGAGATCCAGGCATCAGATGCAGTGCAGCTGCGTTTCAGGAGTGTCCATGCCGTCTGGAATCATATCGCTCATTATGAGGCGCGCGTTGCTTGCCCGTGTGGATTGTGGGATGCGCGAGGCGGTTTCAGCGCAGAGCGAGGTGACAGCCTCGCTCGTTGTGAATGCGTAGTGAAGGCTGATTCCGCGAACCGCGGCAGCGTGTGTCGAGATATTACGAAGCTGGTCAGGTATCTTCTCACCGCGGATGGCAGCGAGACATTGCTCTTCATCGTATGCTGCATCCTCAAAGCGTTTAATGCTGGGGTCATGTTGTGGCTGCCCAGTTGTGACAGAATCGTTACCTGAGTGACTCGACTCTTGGGACATAGCAAAGGACAAGTGGTGGTTGTTGAAGAGGTAATGAAAATGTGTGCGCAGTGCCGAGTTGAAGTTGCAAATATTGCGAAATTACTCCACTTGCTTTCGCTTGCTACTTTGAATGTCGTGAGATCCGAAGTGGGTTGATCATGGCGGAAGGAGAGGAATGCAATTGGAATGGTAAAGAAAATGATGCCCAAATGGCAGTACAGATTGGCGTTTTGTGCATGATCCCGTCCCTAGTTGCCCAACTATCAAAACTTATATATAAGCACTATTCTCTTTGGCGACTATAAACGGTGCACAACAAAAATCATCAAATCGGATTCAATCAGATGCAAATCAATTAGGTTAGATTTGCCGAATTTCAAACCAAATTTGACAATTTGAGCGCACTAAATATTAACCCATGAACGGCTCAGGTTCCCCGCCAAAGTTTGTTATGACGTTTTATAACGTATACCTGATGTCTTTGACACTCCTTTGAGGTTAAGCACAAGGGCAGCTCGCCTACCAATCTCAGGAAATCCGCCCTTCAGATACCGCTCCCACACCTTCAACGTTTCCATCAATTCCAAATTGATGGGGGGTTTAATTTCTAGTCTTGAAGAGGCTAAGGTCCAACGGCACGGGAGTTCCCATCCACATTGCGCGTTGGGCGTGATCTCGTTCCTCATTCCGCGCCCCATCTATCTCCACTCCCCTCACATCGAGACTTCCTGCTGGATCGTTGGCGAGCACGGTGTTAGGATGGACTAGGACGGATAATGGACCGCGATTTATGCACAGCCAGGGAATGAATGCGCCGAATTGGGAGGGCGTGAAGAGGTTGACTTCGAACATGGAGATTGGGTGGGGGCCGACAGGGCGTTCCCAGAAGCGATAAATGCGTAGTTCGGGGACTGCGAGGTTGTCAGGTTCCTGTCCATTTCCTGTCCATTTTTTGGGTGATGAACCCTCGCTAAGCCTGGAGAGGGAGTTGACGAGAAAATAGGACAGGATGAGAGTAAGTTTGAGCGGGAAAGTATAGCCAAGAGTAGAAGGAGGAACATACATTCGCGTCTTATCCTCTCCCAGAGTTCGCGGGCGAATTGGAGTTGAGAGGGGTTGGATTGCATGTAGTAGACATGAACATCACTGTTTTCGTCAGTTGATTGGTCAATCCGATTTCATAAGCCAAATCTAGCTCTATGCTCTTAAGTTATCACTACGTGAAGTGGGAGTTGTAGGTTGAGGTGGAAGTGATGGAATCGAGGAAGGACTTACAAACCACCACGTCTACCGTTATCTAGCGGATCGCAGAACTTCTCATAAGCGTCACATATTTTTTCGACTGGTGGATTTATGAAAGATTTTCCGTCCTCGGAAGTATCCATCGGCAGAGGAGTCAGTTTATGGCCTTTATACACTTCGAGAGGGGAAGGATAGTGGTAGAGTGAAGGGTCGGCCATTGTCTCGTTTTGAGCTTTGTTTGGCGCAAAGGGAGAAAGAGATGATTGATGAAAACCAGACAAGTTTATTACTAGAAAAAGGCCCAGGAGACTATATATCACCGTCGCTGCACAACTTACAAAGCGTTTGTCAAGCTGACGCATGTCCCACAGGGCTTCGCGAACCACCACCCCGCATCCATTTCCCCACTCTCTAGCCTCGTTCTTGGCAGCGTCACTGTAGCCCTGTTGTCTCGGCCGAACTCCGACTTCAACTCACCTTTATCACTCAATTCATCAATCAATTCAAGAACATCGCAACCCGAAAAAATGTCAGACGACGAATATGGCGCAGACGCCGATCTAATAGCTGCTATGGCATCAGCTCCAATCTCCTCGAATCCTCCTCCTAGTCGCCCTCCGCAACGAGTAACACAACCGACCCCCCAGCGCCTGGACCCACGACCACCAACCCAGAGTTTGAATGGCGCGAAGATAGTTCAACCCACACCCCAGGCCTTCTCCAAACCCCCCTCTGGCTCCTCAATCCTCGTTTCCCCCCGCCAAAAAGGCAACCCCATCCTCACCCACCTCAAATCGCAGCCCTGGGAGTATTCCGATTCGCATCCCGCCGACTACGTCCTCGGCGCCACAACCTGCGCTCTCTTCCTAAGTCTCAAATATCATCGATTACACCCCGAATATATCTACACCCGAATAAGGAATTTGAAGGGCATGTATAATCTAAGAGTGGTTTTGGCGTTGGTGGATATTCCAGCACACGAAGAGATCCTCCGCGAGCTCGCCAAAACATCCTTAATCTCAAACATCACGCTCATCCTGTGCTGGTCCGCAGCCGAGGGCGCACGTTATCTCGAACTATTCAAATCGTATGAACATGCCCCTCCGACGGGCATCCAGGGCGTGCAGAAGAGGAGCTTTAAGGAGAGGGTGGAGGAGTTCGTGACTGTGCCCAGGGGCGTCAATAAGACGGATGCGATGAGTCTTGTGAGCGCGTTTGGGAGTGTGAGAGGGGCGGTAAATGCGGATCCGGAGGTTGTGATTGCGCTGGGGGGGTGGGGAGAGAGGAAGGTGAAGGCGTGGAGCGGGGCTGTGAGGGAGCCGTTTATGAGCGCGGGCGCGAAGAGGAAACGTGGCGAAGGCGGAGTGGAGGCGGCACCGTTGAGCAGGGTGCCACTTAGGGAAATGGATAGCTATGCGAGGAGGACGATAGCGGAAGGCGGCGCGGCTTCCTCCACTCCGCAAGTTGGGCGGAGTGTGGAGGGAAGAGATCCGTTGGAGGATATTCATGAAGATGATGCTAGGATCGCAGCCGAGCTAGAAGCGGAATATAGAGCACGACGAAAAAGGATAGAGGACGAGAAAGAGAGGGAAAAGCTGAGTGGTGGTGTGGCGGAGGCGTTGGCGAGGTTGAGGAAGGCGTAGCCATGATATCTACCCAATCTACGGCCTCATTCATCCAAGCTGTGCTTGAGTTCTTCAAAAGAGCAAGAAAAGCGCGCTTGAGATAAAAATGATCAGTCGGCGTATGTAATGCGTATCTTACTGCGACGAGGGTCACATTTGGCGGGGCTCTGAATCCTCGCACCATAGAATACTGTTAGAGCCGAGAACGATGGACTGGCAGGCTCATTTCTAGCACGGCTTTAAAGCCAGAACTGACTACCAAGGCTTGTGTGGGGACAAGGCTTACAGCTCCGCTGAAATGCGGTTTTTGGATGCACAAACTGAAGATCGCTTACTCTTCCCCCCATGGTTTGTTTAGTGCGGACCGGTGCTCGAGATCTTGTCCAAGAAGTAGGAGCCTACAGTTCACAGGTCAAACTCATCTGAGAGGCTTTGGGGTCAAGGTGGTGCTAACGAGGAAAGGATTTCCGAGAAATGTGATTGCACACAAGTACTTTGATAATCAGGGTCGACACTGCTCACTGCTCGATGCAGCGTGGTCGATCGGACGAACCTGTCAGTATCAAGTCTAGCCGTTTGACCTTTTGAATCGACCAGCAGGCCGCTTGATCGATGATGACCTTTTTCCGATGACTTTCGGCCGGACCGTTTCAATCTTTTAACCTTTTGAAGACTACCCTTTAAGAATTTAGCGTCTCTCAAAATCTCACCGATCCCTTCGAAAGGTAATTTCAAGGTCCTAATATGCAAACTTTTATATATCATAGCCATGAGACTTAAGTGTGGAAAGCCCGCGCCGGGTTTGAATAGTGTTGTGGTGATTAAATCGTAGGCGCCTAGCAATCAGTTCACCACAAAAACAGCTGGACTGTGAGGTTTGCTTATGTCAGTGTTGTCCATAAGTAGTGATAAAATCACAACTCCTTAAATAGCGTGGTGAGTTGTACGCTACATATGAAGACGTGTTACTTTGGGACTACTTCACTAGTGGTGAGTAGCGCCAAGGCGTTAGAAATCTCAAACCACACCAAAGAAAGCCAACCCTACACCGAGTTCAAGTGGCCCCTTTTCATCTAAAGCATCTGATTTTAGCTATGTACCCTGTTGAAACCAGTACTATTTGAGAATCGGCAGGTCCGTCCGTGGCTGATTCCGTATAACGTTTGCATATAAAGGGGCAGATCTACATTCCTGAGATCTGCAGAATCTGGCGCCACTCCAAAAGTAGGGAATGCATTTTTATAGCTATCACATATAAAAGCAAAGCAGATAGCCACAAGAATAGAAAGTACACCTCTCATCATAGTTGCATCCGCTATCTGCTCTGCCTAATTGCCTATATCAACATACCTTTATAATGACCTCTCAAGTGGGCAATATTGATGAAAACATATATTCTGAGGTGTTTGCTGGTCAAGATGAGCTCAGCCCTGCTGCATCCTAGTTTGATTGTTAGGGGATGACTATTTATAAGATACCTGCTGTAGATTGTTTTTTGTTTTACTATTCATTTAGAATCAATTCTCAACTGATTCTCAACTGATTCTCAACTGATTCTCAATTTATTGGCCTATAACCGCCAACCCTAGTACAAACAACCATCAATCAATGAACAGTTAATATGCAACTACTTGTCACAGGCTGGCGCCTACAGGTCTCTCAAGGTTGTGCCTTGCGCACCTTGCCACTACACAGCTACTTCTAATCACGCGTATATTGAGTTTATGGCACAGTGTTTACAGGTTGCATATCGCCTGATTTATAAAATGGATTTTTTTTATAATTTCTATTTTATAGGTGCTCATAAGGGAATTGATTGTTATATATTATGTCGGAGTTGCCACTGATGTTCTAGCGGCTTCTGCAATGACAGAAAGTCCATATGTAAGGACTCAGCAGCCTGACTTATTGGACTTTCTGGACCTTCCAGAATGTGGCGTGCTGATGCAGATACAGTTGGCTTACCCAATTTGATAATGCAGTGAGAATCAAACCTACCGTAGGAGATAGATCGAAGACATAGATGGAAAAGATGGACGAGAAATAGAAGCTGGGTGACAAGGATAGCAAAGATGGATGATGGGAACGGATAAGGGAGAGGGATGGAGGAGATGGGTGGAGACGATGGATGTCAAAGGCTGACAGCGGAGACGGAGAGAAAGGGACATGAGGGGGGAAAATTATACTCTAGATGAATCACATAATTTCTGTGAATCTCATGGCTGGGAGGGCCTCACCATGTCTAGGGGAACTTATGCTCTTTGCTTCACATAGTTTCCTTCAAGCATTTTCTCCGGCGTAGCTTCACTACCACCTCGTGCCCGTTCATCTCGGTCAGTCTACTGCGGCCGTAGATAATGGTGTCCGACGGATCGAGTCCTTACAGTCCGCATCGACATCTTCGCGATCGAGTAGGAGCTACACTATCGCCTCTTGCTCGTTTGTTGCGGCCTTCGACAGCGACGTCCATCCCTCGGAATCCTTGCAGTCCCTATCGATAATTCCAGACCCCCTCTATCATACAAACTCTCCGCCTTTTTCTGTTAAAAATTTACCGTGATGTTCCTAGCATTTGTCAAGAAGTAATCCGGCAAGATACTACCTGTTGCGGCGTCTACCACTAGCAAAGCAGAGACAACCACCCCTATTCGAGCTGTTCCTATCATCATCGCTGAAGAAACCAGGCCACTAGGAGGAAAGTGAAGAATGAGAGGTGCAAAGTGTTTTCCCCCACCAAAAGACCAACTTGGGGGGATAGTACTGCCAAAAAAAAATAGAGAGCAAAGATGAGTGGCTACTGCGCAATTTGCTGCCTGCCTCGCCTTGCATTGTCTGAACGGTTTGATATGAACTGCCTAAATGGACATGGAACGAGATTATACAGCTTATTGATCATGGATGAATGAAAAAATGACGGACTTGTATGCACTTTAGCTAAATGTGATTATGCGATTGCAGTAATACGGTTGTCCGTTGATTCCGTTCCGTTCTCTATGCTACATATGTGCATTCCTCAATCAGTTTCCGACACGTTGTCAGCTTGCTGGGAGGCGCGTGCCCAGCGCCACAGACGGGCTTGCTCACGCCTTGCATGCTAACGTAGCCTAGCCGCAACCCAGCCACCATTTTTCGAGTACATTCCTGCTTCCTACGTTGTCAGCGCGTCTCGCACAGCTATTCCTTCGAACACTTATGATCCAAACCGCTCCGCCAGTGTCGAGATATCAAGTACAACAGAATAGACAATGCGTTGTGCCACGCGCTCACTAGGTGGCGCTGCGCATCTCAGCTAGCCTTCCAAAGCAGCTACAGGCTGGGAAGCTGCCGCGCATTTTCGGAGGGCATATAGGTATTCACTAACGCGCGGTCGACGCAGGACCACAGTTAGTTTACCAGCCCTGCTCATAACACATGCAACGCTCTAACTTGTCTCAATTCCAGAGACAGTTCCGGTGTCAAGACGCGACGCGACCGGGGCTTCAAATTGCCTCGAATAGGACGCAAGCGCAGATCTTTTCAACAGCAGAGGGCTAGCAGAAGGAGGGTTAGTGGTGGGACGATAACGACCGTTAACGGTTGGGGCTGCAATAGCACCAACCGCTGGGAGAGTCTACGATACTCATAACTAGTGAGTCGATCCTCTCTTGCTAGGGCGAGATCCGCCTCGACGACTCAGCGAAGAGAGCTTCTTTGCTCTGCTCGAGCTCTGTGTCGTCATTCTCGTATAACTGTCTGCATGAGGACGTTTCTCATGCCCTTGAGGGCTCTGAGGCTGTGTACTAGTATCAGCCGCAACCGTGGCGGAGGGGTTGTCTTCGAGTATGATGATAGTGTTGGAGGTTATACCTCTCTGGCGGCGTATCTCGACTTCATGGTGATGGACAAGAGGCAACTTAGTAGTCTGTTCGCCGTAGATCTATAGAAACTTGCATGCCTGGAAGATTCTGGGATGTTTCAGAGATTTCTGCGACAATAGATTTGTCGAAAGAAACCTCGCAGACTCAGCGGTCCTGCTTATCTACGTATCGTAGACAAGGTAGGTAACCCTACTACTAAATCATTTCGCGACACGTTTAATCAATGTCTACTTCGTGATTGATCTGAAGGGTGGAGATGACACACGTATTGAAGTCTTCGTTCCCGTCTTCAACATTGCGCAATTGTCCCATCATACCACCATTACCCTGACACACCACCGCTATCTGTTGGTCATCTGTCGGTTATCCTACCGCCGACAGCAGATGGAGAAGTGTATGACACATGCCACTCACCCCTACCATGCTAACGCTTCAGCAAAGAAACGCAGGCTGCACCAGAGCGATCCTCAACATACGTGAACGTGTTCATTTCGCATTCGGACGTTTCTGTTATTGGCACCCTTAAAGGAAGTTTGGTGGTTACCCTCGTCTAATGACATTGACTATCTAGTGGCGAATAATTCGTCGGAACCAGAGTCTAGTTGGTCCAGGGAGAGCCGTTAAAATAACATAACTTTGTGTCCCTAATTACCTTCCGAAAGGTGACGACGTGCAGCCTGCCAGGCATCCAAATCGGATAGCTCGGATGGACTGCGAAAGCATCGTTCTGCGAAGATTGTACTAATTCCCTTAACGGTTAGCGTCCTAGAAGTGATCATCACGGACGGACGTCATCGTCCTTTGACGATTCCCATTTCTAGGCGTCTATGAGAACACTTTTGCAACAAACAAAAAGCTTTTCTTTCCGACATTTCAACTGGTCTCATTCAAGCTAAGCACTAAATACATGTTGTTTGAAGAGAACCTAGTGAAGTTCATTTAATTACTTCTCTGGACGAGTTTAAGCCAAGTGCCTTCCAAGACCGTTAATATGGCACCGCTTTCGCATCCTGTCAAAGTGAAGCAGCATCCCGGGTCTTCCTTGCAAGATATCAAAGACGAGCCCGAGTGGGGTTTTGGCCATGAACATCGCGTCGGCTTCAGAA
The DNA here is from genome assembly GCA_010623925.1 of Antarctomyces pellizariae. Taxonomy (NCBI): domain Eukaryota; kingdom Fungi; phylum Ascomycota; class Leotiomycetes; order Thelebolales; family Thelebolaceae; genus Antarctomyces; species Antarctomyces pellizariae. The sequence goes on along the minus strand of WCAA01000130.1, from coordinate 5,787 downwards.
ATGCTCAGAATCGAGTTCCTGGCTTGACTCATTCTGGCGATGAGCATTGGGAGGAATCCAATGCCAATAAGACCATTGAGGTTGAAAAAGCGACCGAGAAATACCACAAGTTCCGAGAAGAGGTTGAGGGAGGAAAACTGGTAAATTTCAGAGATTTTGTCAATGCTCAAGACGACTTTCACTTGAGGAGGCCAGATGTTCATTCCGATGGTTGGAGATTTGTTTTGAATGCGAGAGAGAATTGGATTAAGAACGAGCAAGATTGGCCTGCAAACGTCGAAAAGAAACAGAAAGAAGAGGAAGCGAGGAAGAAGAAAGAGAAGGATGAGGAAGGAAAGAAGCAAGAGAATGGAGATGTTGACGAAAACAAGAGCAAAGACAAGGAGAACCAAGTACAGCAGGAGCATGAATGGAAACGAAAGAATGGTGATGATAACAAACATCACGATGCTTATGCATGCGGCAGCGACGCGGAGGCAGAAGATTCGAGTGGAGATGAGCGTAGGAAATCCGAGTACGAGAAGTTACGCGAAAAGTATTCTCAACAGGAGATTGCCCTTCTTCGTTCTTTGCAGTATGAAAAAGATTATATCTGTAATTTGAAGCAAAATGACGGCAAGAAAAAATCTCCTGTGTCGCACAGAAACCCACTCGTTTCAATTGACGAAGCCGACCAATTTACTCCTGACAATTGGATACCTCGATCCTCAAATCTGATACGTCTCACGGGAAAGGTATACTATAGTCACGTAGTGTTTGAATTCCCTTCCAATACTAACGATCGCAGCATCCTCTGAACGGCGAGCCAAAACTCACCCCTTTATTCGAAGCTGGCCTGGTCACACCTAACGAATTTCATTATGTTCGAAACCATGGAGCTGTACCTCATCTTCTGTGGGAACTGCACAAGCTTGAAATCTCAGGCCTCGAACCTGACCAGAAATTGGAACTCTCTATGGACGAGCTAGCGGAAGGTTTCGAAACAATCAACATTCCTGTTGTTTTGGCCTGCGATGGTAATCGCAGAAAGGAGCTCAACATGATCAAGCGATCTAAAGGTTTCAACTGGGGAAGCGGAGCAATCTCCTGCTCGTTTTGGAAGGGTCCCTTGCTCCGAGATGTACTTCTCGCAGCGTGTATCCCTGAGAAGATGGACGCGGCACGACGTTTCTGGGTCAATTTTGAGGGTGCCGATGAGCTATCTGAGGGCAAATACGCCACTTGCATTCCTTTCGATTATGCCATGGATCCCATGAACGATGTGATCCTAGCTTACGAAATGAATGACGTCCCGTTACCGCCAGACCACGGATATCCAGTTCGAGTTATCATTCCAGGATATGTTGGAGGTCGATGTGTCAAATGGTTGCGCAGAATCTGGGTCAGTGACAAAGAAAACGATTCGCATTATCACTTATGGGATAATCGAGTTCTTCCATCTTTCATCACCGAGAAAGATGGCGAGTTTGCTAATGCTGGTTTCATGCATCCGAGCACCGCATGCAATGAGCAGAATCTTCAAAGCGTCATTACAAAGCCTGCCCAAGGGGAGATGATACCTCTTGACAAAGCTAAGAAAGGGAATACGTATCGAATCGAGGGCTATGCGTACGATGGAGGCGGACATGAAGTTCAGCGAGTTGAAATCTCCCTCGACGATGGTGTTACTTGGCTATACTGCATACGTAAATTTCCCGAAGCGCCAATCCGCCACGGTAACAAATTCTGGAGCTGGCTCCACTGGCACATCGACGTCGAGGTCGCGCACCTTGTGCGATGCGTGTCCATCGTTGTGCGATGCTTTAACGTCTCTAAGAACACACAACCGAGACAGCCGTCCTGGAACACGCTGGGAATGATGAACAATTGCTGGTATATCGTTAAGCCCGAGACCTCCGCGGAGGACGATGGGATTGCCTCAATCCTATTCCGTCACCCTACGGAGCCAGGCACGAGAGATGGTGGTTGGATGGAGCTGTCTGAGGCAGAGAAGATCAATGAGGCAAAGCAAGCAGCTGGGGCTCCTGAGAAGCAATTTACAAGAGAGGAAATTGAGAAACATAACAACGAGGATGATTGCTGGATTGTAGTTGATCAAAAAGTATATGATGCTACGAGTGTGCTAGAATGGCATCCCGGAGGGAAGGCTGCTATCATTGGACATGCGGGAAAGGTGTGGCAGGCTACGACGGATGAGTTTAACTCCATTCATGATGAATACGCTCAACAGAAGCTGAAAGGTATGCTTATTCCATATCAAATATTTTCAATCATTGCTCACGTTACGGCTTCATAAATCGAAGCTAACCATCACTTCAGAATGCATCCTGGGCGTCGTGACCAAAAAGGCCGCCAACTACATAAAACAGAATGCTAAACAAGCCGCCGAAGAAGCCAGCAAATCTACTAGCAAGCCTTCTGACATAGGGCTTCAAAAACATCGCTGGGTACCCGTCAAACTCTCTAAGCGAGTCAACCTCTCTAAAGACACGCGTCGGTACACCTTCACGCTTCCCAACTCCTCCAAACTTGGACTGGAAACATGTCAACACATCCAGTTCGGCTATCACTTCAAAGACCAGATGTTAATACGATCGTACACTCCGACGAGACCCGTGATGGAGAAACAAGAAGATGGCACATTTGATTTAGTCGTGAAGGTTTATTTTCCAGATAAGAAACAGCCGGGTGGTGCGATGAGTAATATTTTGGACTGCATCCCGATTGGGGAAGAGATTGAGGTTCGAGGACCGACAGGTGAGATTGCGTATCGTGGGAATGGGAAATTCATTATCGACGGCAAAGAGAAGACGTTCTCTAAGGTCTCGCTAATCCTCGGTGGGTCTGGCCTCACGCCGGGCTATGCACTCATAGCCCGCATTCTTGGAGAGAACGACGATACGACGCAGCTGAGGGTTATTGACGCGAATAAAAGTGAGAATGATATCCTGCTTAGGAAAGAGATGGAGAACTTTCAAAAGGAGCATAGAGATCAGATTAAGATTTGTCATGTGTTGAGTCATCCGAGTGACGACTGGAAGGGGATTAAGGGGCATGTGAATAAAGAAATTATTCGCGAGAATGCGTTTGCGGCTGATGGGGGAAAAGGGAGTGTGGTTTTCTTGTGTGGACCGCCTGCTATGATTCAGAACGCTGCTTTGCCAGCCCTGAAGGAGTTGGGTTATGTGGAGGAGAGAGACTGCTTTGGTTTCTAATCAGGGTCCAGACGACCGCAGCCCTTTCGAACCAAGTAACATAGTCCAATGCCAGTTTTAACGAGATCCGGGAACTGGAGAGCCCTTCATTGGAGCTCTGGTGGCCAAAGTCCTACACGACTCCACATCGCAGAAGATCTTCGTTAGTTTTTTCACGAATCATGCGCGTGATCAATTCCTTGAAGACCAGATGGACATTGGAATCCAATCATCGGCCATGGTCCGTCTGGGAGGGAAGCCAACAGATCGAACAAAACCCCTGATGATTCGGGAGCAGGCCAGCGTCGAGCTCGATCCAACCCAATGGGCTCAAGATGACAACCCAGCTGAAACAAAGGTTGCAAAAGTACGAGACAAGACTTCGGGATACATTCGAGCGTCTTCGGACCGCAAATGTCCAGAAGAGTCATCTTATGGAGTTTCTCGCTCCTCACAGCCAGCCCGAACCACACTCCTCGTCCTCCATTTGTAAGCCCTCGAATGAGAAAAAGAACCAGCACCGCATTAAAAACCTTCGCGCCATCCTTTGTCATATCCTTAAATTCCGCTGGCAATACCAAATATGTCAGCTAAAAAGCTGCGTCGCACGCCTTTGAACTGTTGCCCTTGAAGCATTGATAACGTTTGTATTCGAGCTCAAAGTCGCTTTTGCCTGATTTAGGTCGTTAAAGACCTCATTGATGGATTGGCCGCCAAGGAGGTCAACGCAGAGGAAACCGTACGTGTCGCAAAGAGTGTGATAATGAGAAACTTCGGCAGGCACGGATCGAAAACACTGGCGATAGCCTGATTCGATCCCATTCAGTATTCTTATGAAGCGAGGGATAGGACCGTGGATGAACTCCGTTAACTGTGTTTGGGCGATGACTCGGAAGTCGACGAAGGATGACAGATATGGTATCTTAAATACCTCAATATGATGATAGCTGCATTGGAGGTGTTGTGTTGAAAACTGATTGCAGAATTGCTAAAGCAAGATTTGCGTAAGTTGTGACAGTTTGAGTTTGAGAGCTGTTAAAGTGAAACAAAATGTTGATGACACATGCGAATTTTTATCACAACACGTGCTACAGGTTATCCAAGCCAAGACTCTGCAAGACAGAGCACAAGCTAGTCTGTATGGGATATATAAAGACGGCAGATCCTTGTAGACATAAATTATTTTCTTCTTTCTTTAGCTTTAATACAAACAGTATGTTGACTTAGCTAACTAAAATACAACTTACTATTAGCCTTTCACACGTTGTGTCTACTCTCAATACAGTTGCTACAGCATTTTGGGCGTGTTTTTTTTCCTAATTTTTGACAGATACTTGCTTATATTTTCTATGCTCAAAGCTGGGTTGGATTCATAAATGGATATAAGTTGGAGACCAATAAGAACCTTAATTTTGGAAGTAGAAATTTCTAAAATGCCAGAAGAACTTGAAATGACAGTAAGATAAAAAGGCAACAATAACAAGAGAGAGCAATCACAGGTGAATTGAGGTTCTACAGAGAGGTAGGAGATAAAGACAATATAGGAAAAATAGACCAGTTTACTCATTTACCAGATTTTTAAGTGATAGTGTGTAAAAAAAAGCAGAAGAAGAGTGTTAAAGACATGAACAAAGATCCGCATAAAGGAGGACATGAAGAGACTTGTTCTAAGAAAGACAATCAAGGGCCAGACAAGTACAAAGTGGAAGACAGATTTGAGGATAAGATATCTAAAGAGATTGTTGAATGGATGAGATACATTCAGCTCAATGTATTGTAATTTTTTATTGCAATGTTGGACCACTCATTACAAAACAGTAAGTACGTCGTGATTAGTAGACTGGCTGTATTTGTCAAGAATCAGTATTGAGGGATGTTACTTGTGATGTACTGAAAAAATTTGAAGCCATTTACACCACTTACTTTACCAGTATTAGGCTACTTCTTTCTCTGCTCTGCGCTCTTAATAAGTTAAATATAACAACATATAAAACATAACAAAGCAATACAATATATACTATTTTGTTGCTTTAATTTTAACAGGTTATGAGACTGGTCTAGCGATAACAAATACTACTGCTATACTCCAAATACTTCAAATACTCAAAAAATGGCAAACCACAATTTTGCCACCCAACTAATACTGCCTTTAACTTCAAAAACTTATGCCACAGTAATGACTCCCTTTATTATAACTCAAAATGGGGCAAAGTTGTCATTTTTAACGGCGACAACTATGCTACTTTCTTTACCAGCTGCCGCTTTGCTCTCACTTCAGCTGAAGCTTAGTGTAATGCTAGGTGGTTAGGAGGTAGAGTGTAAAGCTCCCTAAGGATAGCATTACTAGAATAACATATGGTCTGAGACTGGTGTTGAGTCTGAAAACTCAAGAGGGACAAATGTATTCTATGAATACTGAAACCTGTTCAAAGTGAATGTGAATCCAATGTGTGTAAATAAATAGTGATTAGTGTGTTGCTTGTTTGTCCTTCCCTAACAGAAAGACAGTTTTATATATATCTAAAGAGTGTGGGTCTGAGCCTAGCCATAGATTACAAATACAAGGTTACAAATCAAGGAACGTGGTGGATTA